>BQNB010092773.1:0-15000 GCA_026074375.1 Tanacetum coccineum
TCTTATTCTCGGCACTCCTTGCAGCATAACCCTTGAGCTTCTTGTCCATCAATTGGTTAGCAATACGTACGACATCTTAGAGTCTAGCTGGATTCGCAGCAATCACATTTCCCTGAATGTTGTCTGGTAATCCTCCAATAAACCTCTCCACTATGTCCTCTTCAACAGGGACCATTCTAGTATACAACAAAATCAACTCTTGAAACCTTTAAGTGTAAGCAGTCAAGTCATTTCCTTTCACGGTCAGATTCCACAATTCAGTCTCTATCTTCTGGATTTTATTCCTCGGGCAGTACACTTCTGTCATCAACCTCATAAGTCCAGCCCAGTTCATGACATATGCAGCATCAACACCAATTTGTTCTCTTATGAGAGTTCCACCAAGTCAAAGCACTGTCCTGCAGTGTGCATGTAGCATATTTCACTTGGTACTTCGATGGATAATTACTAATATTAAACACAATCTCTATTTTCTTAAACCAGCGGGTCAATCCAACAACGCCTTCAGTTCCTAAGAAATTATGTGGCTTGCACTTCAAGAAGTCTTGGAAAGTGCACTCTCTAGCCACTGGCATGAAACCTCTATAGTTCATACCATGATTTCCATTTCTATTTCCATTTCCGTTTTCTCCATTCCCTCTATTTCCATTTCCTCCATTTCCATTTCCTTCGTTACCTCCATTCCCATTTCCTTCATCTCCTCTATTTCTATTTCCTCCGTTCTCTCCTTCTTGTTCATCCCCATTCTCATTCAGGGGTTCAAGGGTCCTTGCGGCTTCACGAGCCTTCATCTCTTCAGCTACTCGATTGGTAACCAATTCTTCAACCTCCTCATGAGTCATTGACGCTCCAGATCGGGTGTTAGGCATCTTCCTACAACATATCAACATAACACTTGATGAGATTTCTAGGTGATGCGAGATCACTAACCGTATTAAAAAAATTTAACGGTTTAATCACAAAGAAAAACACGAATAAACCAAAATAAATATTCACAGGAAATCCCATAATGCATGACACAATAGCATAAGTAGATCAAATCACGACATCATATCATAGATAAATATCAATTTCATATCCTCGAACATAAGTGATTACATCACAACGTTTTAAAATACAGAAATACGAGTTCTAACACTACGGTCAACGCTAAACGCTACTACTAAATGCTGCACTACTGACGAACATCACCAAGAACGGTAGCCCATGTGCTTCCTAGCACACGCCTCAAGTCTGCCAACTCTCACTCGATCATAAAATCGAAGTCGTCGCATCTGCCTCAACTCTCTCTGCATACGTGACATGCCGCGCTGGAGTCGGTCACTCTCCTACTCCTCACACTCATGTGCCTTTAAGACTCTGTTATCCCCCCTCTCCAACTCAGCAATCCTCTCAGTCAAAGCAATAACTGCCGACTCAACCCCAACAATCCTGTGTCCCTGCTCTCTCTGAACTCCCTCAATAGCCTGTATACGATGGTCTGGGATAGCCTGTGTGTGATCATGGAACCTCTGAACCAAAATCTCCCAATGGTCTCATATGTAAGCCTCTATACTGATCCCTCCTGATTCAGAATTCAGGAATACCACTGGCCTCACAGGATGTGGTTTAAACCCACCTTCAACTCTGACCTCAACCGGGCCTCTCACACCCGTCTCTGTCTCATCTCGATCAATAGCCTCAACTACAACTCTAGCCTCAATCCCTCTATCCCTAAGAGCATCTGCGTAAGCGAAAACACTACTCCGTCAAATCTCTGCCTGAACCCTGGATCCCTATCCTGCGCTAAATGAGGCTCATCCTAACTCTACAATATATCATCCCTCAAACTAACTCACTAGGATCACCTCTACCTCTCCAAATAACCAGAATCCTTAACTCTCTTAGCATGTATCAAATCAGCACACAGTAGGATAAGCTCGCAGATACAGGTGATAATGCAGGTACAGATGTCATGGGGGACCTACGTCTCTTGCGAGATGGCCCCGCAGAAGTACTCGGTAAATCTGGTGAAGAATGATCTGACAATGAGTCTCGAAGAAGGATCAGATGAAGCATCCGAATGAAAATCTATGATGGCCTGTCTGATGATGAATCTGAAGAATGAATGATCAGTAAGATGTCTCTCAGCAATCAGACGATGAGTGTGGTAACGTCCAATCCTCTTCCCTTCGGTCATCATGTGTACCCGGCCCGTTCTTTTTTATTTCCCATTAAATGGTAAAAAGCGGTACGGTCGACCATAAAGGAAATAGCTGTCCAGATGCCTAGAAGCATAAACCTGACGACGAGGTATGATAGGTTTAATCTCTGGGTAGAAGCGGTAATCTCAGTGAAAAGGTGTATCATGGGTAGGTGATGATGGTGTATCTGGTGTATCACTGTCGAGTGGTGTCACATCCGATGATAAAAATGTGAGGTAGCTTGGTATGGTGGTATATGGTCTGATGATGTGGTCCACAGATGGATCATACTCTGAAATCATATTGCAGTGAGTAATCAGGTGAAGCTGTGTATATCTGTGGATGGTGGTATAGTAGGTGCTATGATAGGTGTCTCTGTGGGTATCACTGGTGTGTAAGTCTGAGTAGTAGGTAGAGTAATAACTGGTGTGGTGTCAGGAATAGTAGTAGGGATGGTACCAAACAATATCACTCGTCCAATAGGTGTCCCCACGCTATCCTCAGATGAATCCGAAGAAATCGAGATAACTGAAATAGCCATAACCTGCACAAGCAAAGTTCATATAAATCATCTTTATATCAACCATGCATGATGCAACAATATGAATAGGTGAATGGGTAACTGATGAATGCAAAGTGAATGAATGAATGAATGAATGAATGAATGAATGGGTCATCGAGTACGTCATGATAGGATGAAATAAGAATCACTTAGAAATATTAGATATACTTAGTATTTAATACGTATATATTATTTACGTAGCACTTAGTTATGTATACATACTATATAAGATCACGTAAGACACATAATCACGTAGGATCACATACTGGTTATAGTCCAGCCTAGTTTAATACTAACCTGTTTTCTCTATAACCGATGGCTCTTGATTGACCAAACTGTCACTAAAAACAACCCGCTCAGACGGGCCTGTACGAACACGAGTCCGGAGGCGTGACTTGATTGATCATCTCAAGTACAAAGCATAAAGAACGACCTCTAAGGGTACGTTTTAAAAATAAACACCGTTGCATAGATTGAAAATAATAATAATAAGTTTTACATCACTGAAATTTAAAAGATTCAAGTTAAAAATGCGGAAGCTTAAATAAGTTCAACAACGGTATTTAAAACATAGATAAATCTCTGGTAAACCGGTACAGGCATATAGACTCCACATAAGTCAATCAACAGCATCCATGCTAAGCACCTGAGAAAAACATGCTTAAAACGTCAACATAAAGTTGAGTGAATTCATAGGTTTAGTTCAAACGTTATTATAGTGGACCACAAGATTTCAACACGTATGCGACAGTTATAACAAATAACAAAACTTACACATAAAAAAGGTATTTTACGTTGCAACAAAGCTCATTGACAGACAATACCGAAAGCTAATTACGATTATAGCACGATAGCATTGCATGGTCTGAAACAAGTCCCCCGAGGTATCTGACCAGACTACCTTCTTAATTCGACATGGTATATATCCGTATTATCGGCACGCCCTGGGTAGTGAGCGCTACTAGCACCCGGAATATGGATAATTAATCCCAATAGATCTATTATAACACTCCAGCATCCCAATCGACCGGGCAATCCTCCATCAAAGAGATTGATGGTTCATTGATAGTGGGGGCATAGAGGTCTAAACGCTACTACAGCAACACCGTAAAACAGAGGAAAATCTCAACCGCAAAGCAATTGTGTTCCATTTTTGAAAACAAGCAATGTTTTCTCACACCCAGGGGGGAAGTTATAAAACATTTATTCAAAACGAGTAAAAGAGGGGCTATGAACTCACCTTATACGGGGTTATAAATCAAAAGGAGTCCAATCAAATGGAAAACGAATCTCACCTTCTAGCGACAACCGATCATATAGTTGTCGTTTAAGAATGTTGTACAACGTAATAACTCTTAACGCAAGAACAGATCATACCAAGCACAAGTAGACCCGGCTATCACAATTTCTAAAACACACTTTCAAAAGTGTAATTTTTGACAATTCTCGATACACTCAAAACATCTTATAAAATATTTCGTCTTTTAGGTATTTCTCTTTTAGTGTATTTTGTGTTT
This sequence comes from Tanacetum coccineum, assembly GCA_026074375.1. Lineage (NCBI taxonomy): Eukaryota > Viridiplantae > Streptophyta > Magnoliopsida > Asterales > Asteraceae > Tanacetum > Tanacetum coccineum. The sequence goes on from BQNB010092773.1 coordinate 4,263, forward strand.
AGGGTATTTCGTCTTTTAGTGTATTTTGTCTTTAGTGTATTTTCGTCTTTTAGGTATTTCGCTCTTTTAATGTATTTCGTCCTTTATGTATTTCTCTTTAGTGTATTTCGTCCTTTATTAGTGTATTTCGTCTTTTAATGTATTTCATCTTTTAGTGTATTTCGTCCTTTTAGTGTATTTCGTCTTTTAGTGTCCCGACACATCAACGTTGACTCGATAACTAAAAATGTTAACCTAAACTCGACACTTACGTTTTTCTTTCTAGCATTAATATCATAAGTTTTGATAACAAAAAATTATTTTCGACCTTTATTAAATTTATATCGAAAATTTCGGCATACCTTTCTAAAAATAAAGACTTTCCATTTTTAAAATCTCGTCTTGTGAAACATATCTATTTTTACAAAGTGTATCTTTTATTGACTCGCAAGTAATAACCCGTCATATTTTCGACAACACCGCAAATATTGCAACAAGTCCGTTCTAAACCTAAACCTCTTCGACATTCAACTTACGCTTATAACAAATCTAATATCTAACTTAATCTTTTCGCCAACAATATTCAAACTCAATATACGATAAATCTTAAATAAACGATATAACCGTAATAATAGCAATATATATATCAACAAAATCACAATAAACTTTTAAATGCAAAAGTACAACTACTTTTTATTTTTCTTCCATTTATAACAAAAATATTTAACTTTGAGACTTGAAATTTTATAGAAAACTAGATAATGATTTTTACAACGATCCGCTTTGTACACCTTGTTCGGGATGATCATAGGAATGCAAAAGTACAACTTATTTATGAAAAATAAAGATGACTTACAAAGAAACACGACGAAGGTGGATTAGAAAGCGATGAACAACCCAAACGTTGTTTTACAAGTTACCCGGATGAACAAACAATCAACACGAACAATATATCTTCAAGTGGATGATCAAAGATCAAAAATGAAAGGATTTGGGTGGTGTTTTTGGTTCGGCATTAGAGAGAAAAAGGAAGAAAGATAAGTGAAGTTTATGTGTGTGAAGTGAATGAGAAAGAAGTGATGAACAAATGGGTTTATAGGAAGAATTTACACACACACACACACAAATGCATGTGTGCCGTGAGCTAGGTGGACACAAATAGGGGACCAATATGATCCACCTATCAAAACATTCTAGTACTAGTCCTTGTCCAAGTTTCATGCAAGTTTGTTAGTGATTTGAATTTGGAATTTTGAATCCTATGCTAGTATGTATGTGTGTAACCGGTGGAGATGAGCAAAGGAGGGGACCAAAGATATTTTTCCCACTTTCTAGGATAGATAGTGCTCTTTGAGAATTAATTTCCAAGATATAGCATGAACATGTATAAGTTTAAATTGAATACGAAGCACGTAAATAACGAAACGAGTAACGGTAACACGAAAAATTACGAAACTTTAAATATTGCTTAAAAACATAAAAACGCGGATATTGCCAAAATACTACAATGTTTGGTGTCCCGGTCGCTGTCCGATACGATTCACAGATAAAAAAACGAAAACTTATCACTCAATACTTAAAAAGCACAGAAACTCTTTCAGAGGGGGTTAATAAATATTACATGTTATTAGATATGTTTTAGGAATAGTTGAGATTAATCACTGCAACCTGGATAACCTACCTCCCAGGTGATTCAGGACTGATTCAGAATCGCAAGGAGTATAGGATAGACTGTATATGCACATTCAAGTCTATCGACCTTAGAAACCAGTATTGAAACCATAGTTTGACATTCACTAGTACAAAAAGTGGATTTGGCTACACCAAAAAAGTGTGACGATATACATATAGTCACACATGCGTTTTTGAATGTGTGTGACAAAAGGTCGCACGACCGTGGGGTGTTTATGGTCACATTTTTGAGTTAGTGTCCGTATCCATTAAAAAACAGTGACCAAAAGTGTTAATAAGTGTGACCATAAACACTGTACAAGCACACAAAGCATTTTTTTTGTATATTTAGTCACATACAATTAAGCATAAAGTGGCCAAAAGTGTTAATAAGTGTGACCATATGGTGTTTAAAGTGAAGTAAAAGTGTATTTTGTGTGACTATTGTTCATCCAATGGTCACATGAATGTTATGTTTGTGTGGCCTTTTGTAATATATAGTCACACAAAGCATGTTTGTTTTGGGTATTTAGTCAAATACAATTAAGCATAAAGTGGCCAAAAGTGTTAATAAGTGTTACCATATGCTGTTTAAAGTGAAGAAATGTACATTTTGTGTGACTATTGATCATCCAATGGCCACATGAATTTTATGTTTGTGTGGCCTTTTGTAATATTTAGTCACACAAAGCATGTTTGTTTTGGGTATTTAGTCACATACAATTAAGCATAAAGTGGCCAAAAATGTTAATAAGTGTGATCATATGCTGTTTAAAGTGAAGAAATGTTCATTTTGTGTGACTATTGATCATCCAATGGCCACATGAATTTTATGTTTGTTGGCCTTTTCTAATATTTAGTCACACAAATCATGTTTTTTTGGGTATTTAGTCACATACAATTAAACATAAAGTGGCCAAAAGTGTTAATAAGTATGACCATATGCTGTTTAAAGTGAAGAAATGTGTATTTTATGTGACCTAATGACCATCTAATGGCCACATAATTTTATGAATTTGTGGTCATTTTGTAATATTTAGTCACACAAAACATGGTTTCTTTAGTAATTTAAGTCACATATCAATAAAGCAAAAAGTGCCAAGAAAGGGAAGGGGAAGAGGAGAGAGTGGAGAGGAATAAGCAAATTAAGGAAAGGTGGAGAGAGAAGAAGTGAGGAGAAGAAGAGAAAAGAAGGAGCGGAGCGAGAGAGGAGAGTAGAATACAATCTAGAGGATGAAAGCATGTTAATAAGGTGTGACCATATGCTGTTTAAAGTGAAAAAAATGTTGAAATTTTATGTGACTATTGATCATACTAATGCCACATGAATTTAGTTTTGTGTGGCCTTTTGGTAATATTTAGAGGCACACATATGTATGTATTTTTTTGGCATTAGTCGCATACTAATTAAGCATAAAGTGGCCAAAAGTGTTAATAATTAGACCACATACTGTTTAAAAGTGATAGAAATGAGTAATTTGTGTGACATTTGATCATCCAATGGCCCACATGAATTTTATTTTGTGAGTCCTTTTTTAATAATTAGCACATAAATCATGTTTTTTAGGTATTTAGTTCTCATACCAATTAAGCCATAAAGTACCAAAAGATTTTAATAATTGTGACCATGGATGCTGTTTTAAAATAGAAGAACTGTGTATTTTGTGTGACTATTTACATCCAATGGCCACATGAAATTTAATGTTTTTGTGTGGCCTTTTGTAATATTTAGTCACACAAAACATGTTTTTTTGGTATTTAGTCACATACAATTAAGCATAAAGTGGCCAAAAGTGTTAATAAGTGTGACCATATGCTGTTTAAAGTGAAGAAATGTGTATTTTGTGTGACTATTGATCATCCAAATATGCGTACTTTAAATTCAACCAAAAAGCTAAAAAGATGGGAACAAAATTTAAAATTTTATTAATCATCAATAGAATCATGGCAAAAGAGTCACTAGAATCTCTTACAATAACTAAAACTTGTTAAAGCGAGACACAGTAAGTATAGTGTATACATATAAGACAATGATTTCTAGCTTATTCACGTTAAAACTTTTATTATCGGCCAGTTGATAATGATCACAAGATATAGCTTACAACTTGTTTAAATTAATCCGCGCCATCTTAATTATCAAGTTGTGGCGGATGCCTCAAACAACCAGGATTAGGAACAACATCGGATACCAGGTTCTTGTCATCGACTACAAGCTACAACTAAGGTTTCCTCCTTTATTGTTGTGTACACTTTGAACCTCCACCTGCACCTGCACCTTTTCCATCAATAAGATGACCCAACCTACATACATCACACATAATCCGTTAATATTTATATAGAATTAATTTTTCTTACCAAGTGATCATGAGTGCTCTATGCTTAGTAGAACTGTGTCATAACTTATGCTTTTACCAGGTTGAATGTTTCAGACAGTATCCTCCAAAGACAACTCTGTTAGATTATATACCCCAATATAGAAAGAAAGAAACTTCAATTGTATATATAATAGGAAACTGATTGAGATGCCTAAAAATAGGACAAGTATAAGAGTATTTAAATCACACAAAGTGTGACAAGAGAGCATAATTTGTCGAGTCTACATGTGTATTAAGTCAAGTCAATAGGCAAAAGGGTACCAAGCTAATTTTTAAAAGAAAATATAACAGACATTACCTGATGATCTTTGATTTCTATTTGGAAAGTTATTCTAATGGACATGCTGATTTCATTGATCTGACAATGTTATGCAAAATCTATATATTAACAATGATTAGAATTCTAAATCTCAACTAAATATTATATAAAATCCATACAAATCGAATGCACCATAACTTCCGAAAGTTGAGCTGGAACAAGTATATGGTGACAAATCAACAACTTGAATATGACACTTACAGGTAGCTATTTAATAACTTATTTGAACATGGGTCGGTCTGGTTTGTTCTTCAACATAATAATTCTCCTCATTGGCTTAATACTACAACATAATTAGAAACATTAGTTATAATATAATACAAGAGAAATTATTACAAGAACTACAATCTATAATCACTGTGTCAATTTCATATAATCTCCTAAGAATACTTTATGGTTAACCATGTAATTTTAGAAACCAAATATGGTAACCTGAATGGATGGGTACTATGTACAGGGCATTGTTGATAAAAGCTTAATTCATTTGCTAATGACAAGCAAATTAATAAATGTAAACCACTAAAATTGACAATTTAACGTATGATATGCAACAAAGTTTTATTACTACGCGTTGTAAGATTAACCAAATTTATGTGGTAAAGTTAATTTACATGGATCCAAAGCCTACCAATATGCTTTTCCTGATCATGAAAGGCATAAGAATGGTTTCCACCTGCATAATCAACCACAACTTGTATGTCATTCTCTGTTATTGAAATGCATTGAAAAACAATTAAAGGTCAATGTAAAATGTATAGTAGGAGACTCTGTGCTTACTTAAAGATGAAGCTTAAAGTTTGACCTATTTAAATGTCGTTACAGAGAATTAGGGACCTAAAGATCACGCAAACAAGCAAACTTCCAAACACTGTCATGCATTATAGTCTTAAGGAACCATTTACTGGCTGCTGCCAGCATCATAAATGACTTCCCATCTAAATACTAGCAATTTCTGTCCATATGTCCTCTTCATGCCTACATCACAGTATATCATTAGAATCCGTACACGCATAAACTAATACAGTGGTGATACATTTACATCCAGTTCGTAAATCGACATGTACTAAAATAATAGTTTCAAATAGAACCCATGGCTAAGTGATCGGTACAGTGTATATACACGACTGTAACGCAACTGGATCAAGCATTAAAGGTATGTAAACCGTAAACTCACCAACATATAATTCAATAAGAAAATACTCTCACTGAAGTAATAAATCAAACTTGGATCTAATCACTCCATAATTTAATTGTGATGGACCATTCATACTCACGCATTATAGTCTTAAGGAACCATTTGCTGGTTGCATGCCAGCATCACACCAATGACTCCCATCTAAAATACTAGCAATTTTCTTGTCCGCATGATGACCCTCTCATGCCGACATCACAGTAAATTCGTAGATACCCGTACACGCAAAAATAATATAGTTGAGATACATTTGCATCAGATTTCATAAATCGACATGTAACTAAAATAATAGTTTCAAACAGAAACCCATGGCTTAAGTGCCCGTACAATGTATAAACCGATTGTAACGCAACCGGATCAAGCATTAAAGGTATGTAAACCATAAACTCACCAACATACAATTCAATAAGAAAATACTCTTACTGAAGTAATAAATAAAACTTGGATCTAATCACTTTATAATTTAACCTTGATGGACCATTCGTACTCACTCTACAGCAACAGTCAAACACACCAACTTGTTTTTATAAAAACCCGACTTGAAATATTACTGAATCAGCTAACACGGACTATAGACTAACACAAACTTAATTAACATAAACCGAGCATTTAAAATTACTATGGATCAGCAATCAACCACACGAACTTAATCAGTTATTCTCTTTGACTTCTAAAAACTAATACAAAAACGTTCACAACACATAAAAAGGTAAAGGGAGTGAGCAACATAAACTTTTGGTGATTAAGCGATATACAAGGCACCAAAAAGGACCTTATAAGAACCACATGCCGAAAGATGAACTACATTTCAGATATTTTTTCCTACAAATACACGACTCGGCAAAGCGATAATATTGTTTTAGATGTAGAGTTGTTATTATCAAGGCATCAAGCACAAACTCATCATCCTCGATTATCTAAACGTGATTAGATACAAGGAGATTATAAACTTATTGCAATACATTATGATCGAATAGAAAATACACGTGGGAATGTACTCGACATCTGTATGTAGTCCATTGTGGATATTACTAGTCGAGTTTACCTAATCAGATAGAAACATAATGCATAACCAAGCAACCAAAAAAAACAAGTTTAATTAAAACAAAGTAAACGAACTTGATGACTACACCAGGCCTTAGAAGTTACCAAGGGACTCACAAAAAAGTGTTGATACAGAACTATGCAGGACAACACTAAACATCAACCAACAACTTGATACAACTCAAAAAAACAACTATATATACGACCCCTGACGCCCCAACTACAGACAACAACTAGATCAAAACCAATCATTAATACAAAACGATCCCACCATATCGAGACATTAGCAACAACTAGAACGACTCAAAAAAAACAGCAATACTTAACCATGCAACGAATAAGTATCTATTATACAAAAATAGGTAGATTGGTACCAGTAGCCTAGCCATATACGATAAACAAAAGCAGCTAGTTTTCTTATTTCCTTCAATATCACATATTAGAGCCCATTATGCATACTACCTGTTACAAATTTTCTTACCCCATCAAGGAACTTTAAAGTAATAAAAAACCCCAATCACTTATGATAGCTTCACCATTTAAATTTCCTTTCAAAGATATTTGGCACATCAGTAGCCTTATGCCACAAAAATGACCAAACAAAGACTTACACATTAATGCATTGTTAAAAAAATGAGATAAACAAAAGTAAACATACTGAAATCAATTACATCATCATAAAAATGAATGTCGTGAGTTAATCTAACAAAAAAATCATAAGTTAAACACAATCAAGAGCCAAATGCTTCAATTCATGTTTTGAAAAATTAGGTTAAAATCAAAACAAGAACATGACTGGTGAGTAGAGATGTAATACTTACTATTCTTGGTGAAGTAGAGAAATAAGCATGGAAGGTTCGATCGGCGAAGATGTAGCCGGAGGATTGCACAGATTGTCAAAGAAGATATGGTTTGTGGTTTGACAAGAAGAATGGAAGAGGCTGGTGAAAATAGGGAGGAGGGAAGTGAAATTAGGGATTTTGAGTTTGGGTAAAATCAAGGGCGGGAAAGGAAGTGTGGGGGGTTTTTATTTTCATTTTTATGGAAAATTTTCATCTAAAATTTACAAAATTAGATTTACATAAATTTTGTTGTATTTGTATATATGTATATATTACATCTAGATTCAATTTAGGTTTTTTTTTGACATATTTCAAGACCTTTTTTACAGAGTAGCTTTTCGCTGAGGTCACGTAAGAGTTTGGCTGATGTCACGGATGAGTCGGTTATGTTAAACGATAAGACGAAGTGTGTTATAAAGGTTATGATAAACGGTGCATCGAATGACATTTTTTAAAACAAGAGATATTAAGCGACAAATTGATATACATGAGAGGGTTAAACAAAAGAGTTGAGGTGTATTGATATACAACCCATATTCCTAGCCAGCAATCCTTCAACCATTCAACGCCCTGAACCTGTGCTTCCTTCATCTCTGATCCCCTGCTCAGCGTAGAGTAATGATGCCCATTCAAACCTATGCATGGACCGGATGATATGGTAATTCACATGGTCATGGGTCCAAATGCAGTAGGTTTATCACGGGTTCCCACATTCCATTGAACGTGTATTTGACACATATGGGTCATATGCAATGTGTTTGTAGTTGCTTATACTAAGTCATGTTATGACACATCCATGACTTGGTGGACAATGGGTAAATTAACATGGTTCATGGTCCATGTTCATTGTGTTGTATATGGCTTATAGTGTCATGTTATCAACCAATACATGACTGGTGATCGACAATGGGTAATTAACATGGGTCATGTGCATTGGGTTGTAGTGGCTTATAGTGTAATGGAACCCATGCATGATCGGTGATAATGGCTAATTCACATGGTCATGGGTAGGTAGGCATTAGTTGTCATTGGCACATTCATTAAAATGTATATATAACATCATATGGGACAAATGACATTGGTTGTAGTGGCTTATAGTGATCATGTTACGACACATCCATGACTATTGTGACAATGTAAATAAGATGGGTCAATGGGCTTATTTGTATTAGTATAACTAGTCACATTAAATTAATGGTATTTAACATCATATGGGTCATATTCATTGGTTTTATGTGCTTATAGTGTCAAGTACAGAACCATACAAAGAATTGGTGATAATGAGTACTTAACATGTGTCATAATACATTTGCAATACGATGTAATAGGGTTTTTATAACGTTGTCATGACCCATGCATAAGCAGTGACAAGGCTAAGATCACAGTTCAATGGGTCTTGTGCATTAGGTTATCATTGATCACATTAATTTAACTCCTAAGCATAACCAATAACCTATATCCTTTAACCTGCAATAGTTGAGTGACGCATGTAAAGTGGTCGATAATAAATTACCGTTTAGAGATAAAATTACTTTAGGAAAAGTAATAACTATTAGTCCGGGGTCGTATCCTCGAAGAGAGTTAAGAATAGAGATATACCATTTAGTGCTTTATAAAAAACTAAGTAAGCTCTAAACGGCAAATAGTCTAAGCTTATTTAACCCTTAACCCACGCGTCAAGTAGGGCTGAGCATTTACGGTCCCTTGTCCGCTGATTTTGGACCAAAGTCGGTTCTCATCGTTCTGCCGAATCCGGTCTGGTCCAGCCGGTCTTACCAAAAAACCCGAACATTATGCCTTGTAGGACCGGACCGAAGACCGAACCGGACCAGGCCGACCCGTTGATTGAAAGCCCTTTACTATATATAAATATAAGTAAATATATAAATATATAATAGTGAGAATAAAAAAAAAAATCTCCATTGTAGGAACTCCGGGGAGAAAATGATTCCGGTCGTTATCCCCAACGAGGAATGCAATTGAAAGTCGAGAGGCGTTTTAAGAATCGATGCTTAAAGGGAACAAAATTATGATTGGATTTCTAAAGCTACAGGAAAATTAAGGCAAACACATAAAAACAATTAAGGGAAAACAAATCTTAACTAAAAACGCAAACCGGGAATCCTAAAACGCGACCTAAAAACCCTAAATTATTAAAATTAAGTCCTAAAATGATCTTTTTGGTTTTTATAAGTCTAAATTAACTAAAATGCCAGGACAAAGAAAACTAGACCAAAAACGAATGTGTCTAGGGCTTAAAAACACTAAAACGTGAACGGGATTTAATCCCTTTCTTTAAAAAACTAGATTTTGCAATTTTAACCCTACGACAGCAAATCTAATTTTCCTAGGTTCTAAATGTTAAAAAGAAAATCTCTAAAAAAGGACTTATATATTTTTGACGTTTTTTTATAATAATTTTTTATGAAATTAAAAACGATTTTAATAATAAAATTAAATGTTTAAAAATACTAAACTATTTAATAAAAATCTGAATTTTTTTTAGCAAAAGTACCTTGAACAATGAAGGATCTACTAAAAATAAATTGGGAAAAACAGCTTATCAAATAAGCAGTGAAGAAGCAAAAAGACGGCTTTATTAACAAAAGAGCTCAAAAAGTGTATAAAAGATTATTTATGCAAACTTAAACCGAAAAAGACCCAAGGGCGAGTGGTAGAGGGAGTGTTGTGTAAAACGTTTGGTGAATAGGGGTGAGGTCCCGGGTTCGAGCCTTGCTCACCTGGGACTTTCCCCAATTCCTAAATGTTTTTTAAAAGCCATTTTTTTACAACTTTTTAAAAGACTTAAAAATAAGCATTTTTTACAAAAAACACTTTTTTATAAGCTACTAATAAGCACTAAAATAAGCTAAGAAAGTGACAGAATAAGCTAAGTTATACTAAAACTCTTAAATACTAACTATTTTACTTTTTTTAAAACTAAATGAGCTAATGTAACTACAAAATAAGCCAAGACATGTAATAAGCTATATTTAATAAGCAAATAAGAACAAAATAAGCAACTAAGATAAGCTAGAATGACAGTTTACTTAAAAAGCTATAAAACTTAAAGATTTTAAGCTATAAGGCAAATAAGCTCAAATAAGCTCTAAACTGAAAGAAATAAGCTAAATTGGGCTTAAACTAACCTAATAAGCTAAACTAAACCTAGAATAAGTAAAATCAATAAGCTAATAAGCCTAAATAACAATAAGCTTTATTGGGCCAAAACTGATAAGCAAAAGGCCAAGAGGGACTTTTCTAGCTTAAAAATAAGCTAGCAAAAGGATCCTTATGGCTTTAAGTTGCTAATACC
>BQNB010092773.1:22500-26534 GCA_026074375.1 Tanacetum coccineum
AGGCTTTTGACACCCCACAGAGATTAGTATCGGGACTCACGGACCTTTGGTTTCAAAAACTCTTAGGTTTCCCATATATACATAGATTATTTAAAAACTTAAAATGAAATAGTCTAAGTTCAAAAGCATATTTAAATTTAACAAAAAGAGATTTTCCTTACATTTATTAATTCACACTTAACATTAAACATAACATTGATGCAATCGTAACCCTCGACCTTTTAGAAGGCTGCAACATCAGTTGTGAGTCGGCAAGATGCAGCAAACTTTTATCAGTCTCGGATTATTATACTTACTATGGGCTTTCTTTAGAAGGCTGCAACATCGGTTGTGAGCCGGCAAGATGCAGCAAACTTTTATCGGCCCATAGTTTATAATTATTATTACCACATTTTTTTCCATTTTTCATCATATTTTTCATATTTTTTTTTCATTTCACACTTTATTTCACGATATAGAGAAGACTTCTTTTTGGAAAATTTAAGTATAAATTTGAACTAAGACTAAAATTATTGCTATCAACTACATAAAAATTGTTGATTTAAGTTTAATTTCCAAAAATAGCACGTATTATTAGTCCGGTTAGGAGCTTATGGGAGAAAAAGCCACAAATTACATACATGAGCTCTTAAGATTTCCAAATAATCCTTGTTTAGCATCCAACTCATAATTAACTCTATCATTTTTCGTTCTTCGTGAAGATCCGCAAATGCTTAGTCTAAAAGTTAAGGAACAAGCTAGAGCTCAACACGCTTGATCGAGTCAAAATTTATTCTTATTCTACCCAGCAGGAAAGTCAAAATTGTGACAAAACACTTATTTTATTTTAAAAATTTTTCATTTTATTGGTATTTTTTCGAAATTTTTGGTGGTAAAAACAGGATTACATGAAAACAACGACTGCAGGCATAATCAAATCGATAGATCCCCCCCATACAAGAACTGAACATTGTCCTCAATGTTTTTAGAAGGGTCTCTACGTCACTCTAAGCCGTTTATTAAGTATGCTTAAAGATAAACGTTAGTCGATTAGATTAGGATATTGGATTTCCCAAATGAAGCTGAGGATTTGAAGCTCGAGTGATCGAAGGACAAAACCACGAGCACGAGAGGCTTCAAAAATCCGAGACAATCCTGGACAATCATCACAAACACACAAAACACGAGAAAGGAAGAGGCACACATCTTCACAACAAAAAATACTTATTCATTACTACATAATATTACTATGGATAAGCATGGGTTGCCTCCCATAAAGCGCTTGTTTAGGGGTACTAAGCTTGACCCAATCCCCGAATTCATTAGTCATTGGGGAAGGTTTGGAGATCCGGAATAACCATTTGTGGTACGTCCCCTCTAAAGTAGTGCTTAAGTCTATGACCGTTCACCTTGAAGTTTGGCCCCGTGTTTTGAGATAACTCGACGGTGCCATAAGGGTACACTTGGGAAATGGTGAACGGTCCGGACCAACGGGTCTTAAGCTTGCCCGAGAAGATCTTCAATCTAAAGTTAAAGAGGAGGACTCGATCAGCAACGTTGAAAACGCGGTTTTTAATCTTGGAGTCATGGATCCTCTTTGTTTTCTCTTTATAGATCAAAGAGTTCTCAAAGGCTTGATCACGAAGCTCATTTAATTCATTGAGTTGAACTTTGCGGTGATCGCCCGCGGTCGAAAATTCAAAGTTTGCATGCTTCAAGGCCCAATAGGCTTTGTGCTCGAGCTCGTTCGGTAGATGACATGCCTTTCCGTACACGAGCTTGTAAGGAGTACACCCGATGGGTGTTTTGTAAGCGGTACGGAAGGCCCATAGTGCGTCATCTAATTTATCCGACCAAGAGGCACGGTTCTCGCCTACGGTCCTTTCAAGAATTCGTTTTAAACCACGGTTGGAGACTTCCACTTGCCCACTAGTTTGGGGGTGATACGCGGTAGCAAGACGGTGAGTGACACCGTACTTAAGCATGACCTTTGAGAATTGTTCATTGCAAAAGTGCGTACCGCGATCACTAATGATAGCGCGGGGAGTTCCAAACCGAGCAAAGAGAGATTTTAAGAATTTGCAGACAACTCAGGCGTCGTTGATGGGGAGCGTTTTCACTTCAACCCATTTCGACAAGTAATCGACGGCCACGAGTATATATTTGTTCCCTCGTGAAGACGGGAACGGCCCCATGAAATCGATGCCCCACACGTCAAAGATTTCGCAAACTTGGATGGAATTTTGTGGCATTTCATCACGTTGCGAAATTTTTCCTTGACGTTGACAAGTGTCACATCGGGTGACCAAGTCATGGGCATCACGGTAAATAGTTAGCCAATAAAATCTTGAGTTAAAAACCTTTTTGGCGGTGTAGTTGGCACCGTAATGTCCCCCGGTGGGTCCACTATGGCAAGCTGTGAGGATGTCAACAGCTTGTTGGCCTGAAACACACCGTTAGATCACTTGATCCGCACATATTTTGAACAAATAGGGGTCGTCTCAAAAGTAGTGTTTAACATCCTTGAAAAACTTGTTCTTTTGTTGGGACGACATCCCTTTAACAATGAAATTCCCCGCGTGGTAATTTGCAAAATCGGCAAACCACGGGGTACTTGAGTCACCACGAAAAGTCACCATATTAAGTGTCTCGAGAGGAAACGTTTCATTTATCTCCTTTGGGTCGAGCACATTTTCATAAGGATTTTCTAATCGGGAAAGATGATCGGCCGCGAGATTCTCGGCTCCTTTTGTGTCAATTACTTTGAATTTGAACTCTTGAAGGAGGAGAACCCACCGGAGCAATCTCGCCTTGGAATCTTTTTTAGCAAAGAGATATTTGAGGGCGGAGTGATCCGTATACACAATGCTTTTGTTCAAGATGAGGTAAGACCGGAATTTTTCGAAGGCGTACACCATGGCTAACATTTCTTTCTCCGTCGTGGTGTAATGCGATTCCACCTCGCTCATTGTTTTACTAGCATAGTGTATAGGCCTAAAGTACCTTTCATGACGTTGCCCTAAGACCGCACCTATGGCAAAGTCGCTTGCATCGCACATAAGCAAAAAGGGTAAGTCACAATCGGGGGCAATCAAGATTGGAGCTTCGGTAAGTTTTTTCTTTAACGTTTCAAAAGCTTGAATACATTCATCAGAGAAGATGAACGGAATATTTTTCTCAAGAAAATGAGTCATCGGTCGGGAAATTTTGGAAAAATCCTTAATGAACCGTTGGTAGAAACCGGCATGACCGAGAAAACTCCAAACACCCATGATGGTGGTGGAATAAGGTAACTTAGCAATAACGTCGACTTTGGCTTTATCGACCTCAATCCCATTTTTGGAAATCTTATGGCCAAGGATAATGCCTTCCTTAACCATAAAATGACTATTTTCCCAATTTAGACAAAGATTGGTGTCTTCACACCTTTTGAGCATCTTGTCCAAACAAGAGAGGCAATTTCCGAATGAATTCTCAAAGACCGAAAAGTCATCCAAAAAGACTTCCATCGTTTTTTTGATCATATCATGAAAGATAGCCATTATACACCTTTGGAACATGCCCAGTACATTGCATAAGCCGAAAGGCATGTGACGATAGGCGAACATTCCATAAGGACACGTGAATGTGGTATTTTCTTGATCATGAGGATTGATGGGAATTTGAAAGTAACTCGAGAAACCATCGAGAAAACAATAGTATTCGTTCCCCACTAGTCTCTCAAGCATTTGGTCCATAAACGGTAATGGAAAGTGGTCTTTACGGGTGGCGTCATTTAACTTTCGGTAGACAATGCATACACGCCATCCCGTAACCAATCGAGTAGGAATTAACTCATTTTCATCTTTTTCAACAACGATAAAGCCACCTTTTTTCGGTACGTAATGTACGGGGCTCGCCCAAGGACTATCCGATATCTGGTAAATTAATCCGGCGTCAAGAAGTTTCTCAACCTCCTTTTTGATGACATCGTGGATTTTTGGATTCACCCGTCTTTGATGTTGGACCGCCGGTTTGTAGTCCTCTTCCATAAGAATCTTGTGAGTACAAAATTC
>BQNB010092774.1:0-11340 GCA_026074375.1 Tanacetum coccineum
CTCTTAATAATCGGTATTCGTTTGAATCAACGGTTGTTGGAGTTTGCCTGATTATCGGTATTCATTTGAATCAACGATAGTTGAAAGATTGTTTCTGGTATTCGTTGGAATCAACAGATTCAATTTGTTATCTTTTTATTTTCCCGTTTATTTCACTACATCAGTTGGTATCAAGAGCCGAAGTTCCTGATTAAAATGCCTCCAAGGAGTACCAGGAATATTAATGATGTCTATGAGCGTATTATGGCAAGAATGGACGAGCGATTAGATCAGTTTGTTGATCAATTTTCTAATCGAATGAATGATATGATGAATCTAAGAAGATGTGGGGATCGTAACGGTCGGAGAAGTGAAGACGAAGAGTTAGGAAATCCGTTCTTTGAGGGTGATTGTTCATCTTCTAATGAATGGGGAGATCATGGTGTGGCAGGTGACGATTATGAAGGAGCCCCAGTATTTGATGATGGTTATGAAGAAGCTCCAATATTTGATGATGATCAATTTGAAGAAGAATCGATGCCGGTTTATGATACCGATATTGAAGATGTCATTGGTGAGGAAGAAGAAAACATGGAAGATATTGTAGTTGTGGCTAATGATCTTTGCTCTTCAATGATACAAACTACTTTAAGTGTTGATTTTTCAAAAAACATAAATTCAAACCCTCATGAGTTAATTTGGTCGCAAAAAGGTAATTTGGTCGAGGTTAGTATTTTAATTGGCAAAAAATATCAAGAAGGGTATTTGAAAGCTAAACCCATGGATGATAAGTTGGGTTTTAAAACGATCAAAGTTCGAGGTCGAGTCATTATAAAGAAAGGGAATTTGATGCAAGGGATACAAATTTGGATGCTACGAGTACAAGGGACGAGTGAGGCAAACTCGAGGACGAGTTTTTTTTAAGTGGGGGAGAATGATGCGGTTTAAGAAAATGGAAGGTCACAATAAATTTCTTTAATTTTATTTAAGTTAGACAATAAATTGTGATTAGGAAAGTATTTAATTTTTAGTTATAAATTTAGGGAAAATGAAAAGTCTCTAGGTTTCCTATATATATTTGGTATTTTCTTTGTAATAGTTTAATATATCTTTTGAGTTTTAATAATAAAAGCTTTGCTTTGTTCTTAGCGGTTTGCTAAGATTCTCTTAATAATCGGTATTCGTTTGAATCAACGATTGTTGGAGTTTGCCTGATTATCGGTATTCTTTTGAATCAACGATAGTTGGAAGATTGTTTCTGGTATTCGTTGGAATCAACATATTCAATTGTGTGTTATCTCCTTTTTCTCACTACATCATTAAGCCAGAAGCGTGTCCTAGCATGATTAAGATGCCTCCAAGGAAGAATAGAGCCCTTACTGAAGCCTAAGAGCAAGAATTTTGAGCATCGTGTTATGGCAAGAATAGAGGAGCGATTGTATCAGTTCGTTGATCAACTTTGCTGATCGATGAATGACAAGATGAATCTAGAAAACACGATGATCGTAACGGACAGAGAAGTAAGGCGAAGAGTCAGAAAATTTGTTCTTTAAAGGTGATGGTTACTTCTTTGTCTGCTAAACCTGAAGAATGGGAATATGAGATGGTGTGTTGATGATTGATTATGAAGAATCCCCATATTATCGATGATGAATCAATTTGATGATGATTATGAAAACCCTCAGTATTTGATGAGACAATATGAAGAGAGAGTTAGCAGATGTTAGATGATGCTTTGTGCTAATTGGGAAAGAGGTGGCTCCGATAGCAAAATTCCTGAGGCTAGTATCATTACATAAGGAAATTTGTGGTGTTTTTCCCTAATGAAGTTGCCTGATAGATCCCCGCCTTTGTGTGACAACCAACGCCATATTGATTTGGTAGTCTATTTAACAATTTCCTAACATGGGGAGAGTAGAGTATTTACGTAGGCAGGTTAAGGATTTGGTTCTAAGGGTTACGTTTGTGAAGAATGAGCCCGTGTGCCAAACCACGTAGACCTCTTGATTTAATGTCTCTTTAGAATGTTTTTGGTTTCTGTTTCCTGAAAAGTCAATGGATTTTGTTGAAGGTTTTCCTATCATGGTGATCTTGTTGGAATTCGAGACAATTTATTGTCTATATCCGTGGAGAAGATGCAGCCTAAGGGTTGAAGAACAAGCCCTATGTTTCTAAAGGCACAAACCGTGTGTGAAGGAAAAGGCCGAAAGTTTAGTGATGCATAGCCAAAGTCAAAAGATTGACTTTTCTTTAACTTTATTTAAGTTTTTTTGTTTGTGCAATGCTCAGCGCTAGTTGATTAGGAAAGTATTTAATTTCATAATCAGATTAATAAATTTAGGATAGGAAGTCCAAATCAATCTTTATTAAGATTTGATTCTATTTTCTTTACCTATAAAATATAAGAGTCCTTTTCTTTGTATTGGATATCTTGAGTTTTAATAATTAAATAGCTTTGCTTTGTTTCTTGCCCGGTTTGTTTTTTTTTGCTAAGATCCTCTTAATCATCGGTATTCGTTGAAATCAAACGGATGTGTTGGAGTTTGCCCTGAATTATTCGTAATCTATTCTTTTGAATCAACGATAGTTGGAAGATTGTTTCTGGTATTCGTTGGAATCAACAGATCCAATTTGTGTGTTATCCCGTTCATCTCACTACATCATTTTTTAAATAAATGTGGTCCTAAATCGTGAAAGAAAACTCCTTAACTCCGGCTATTATTGACACTAGAGTTAACACGTATTTTTGAATCAGATTCATAGAACTAAAGTCTATTGTTATTTTATTCTACTACTTTGTATAAGTATAGAAAGCGAGTTAAATCTATCAAATTAAATTAATATCTTGGTTATCTAATCTATGTTAATTTATTCTATTCTAAACCTATGTCAGTCCTAGATCCTAATTCTTCCGGAGGAAAAGGTGGGCTTTCGATTGAGAGAACTGGCACGGTTTGGTTGGTGACTACAATCAATTCAAGGCACTTTAACCCATGCAATCTAATTAACAAAAGATAAAAGAGTAGTCGAGCCAAATATAAGAAAACTGTATTAACCGTTATTAATTCGATTAGAAAATTGGTTTGTTTATTAAGTGTAATCGATTTTCTTCTCTGAGTTGCATATCATTCTAAGATTAGGCGTTACATCATCTAAGACTAGAACATTAATTGTGCACCAATTAAGCACGAATAAAAGCATCCTTATTTGCTGATTATGATCTATCTTAGGGATTTTAAAGAATGGCGACTTGTTAAACCCTAGCTCATATGAGACTTTACCATTACGCTTAATGGGCAAATTTCTACACTAGTAGTCTACTTTTCCAACTATCAATGAATTTTAGAAACCGCTTACTTGTTGAGAATATCTAGGTCAACTATGTCAAACATGATCATAAACTATTTGGTTTATATCCAATTAACTAGTTAAGCCCGAAGCGTATCATAGACACAGATTTAGAAGGACAATATTTGTGTAACTATGATTCTAGATGTATACATTACTATATGGAGAGCTATCCCACTGGATTAGATCTACTTGGTCGCGTATCACTAGCATCCAGTTGAATGATCTCGGGTCGCATATAAAAGCGCGATAAAACGTATCAATTGATAACATAAACAAGGCACTCAACGATAAATCTAGAAATCGAGTAAACAAATTACTAAACATTCGATCTTCATATAATTGGTAATACCCGAAGTATTGCCTTTAAACGAAGGTATTAGCCTTCAAATGTCATAATAAATACAAAAGCAATTATTTAGCCAAGGTAAACTAACCGAGTTAACGAATGATACCAAAAACTAAACGATTACTAAAGTATATTGAATTACACGTTGTCTCCTATTGAATTGATAATGTTGCTCGACCTCTTCTTCTCTTTTTCTCCTCTGAAAATCGACTTTTATGGTTTAGGTATCGAGAATATGATTTAGCACCCTTAAAACTCATTTTTGAATTTTCTATTTTTAAGGTCTGGAAGTCGTTTCGATACGGCATATCCAAGGATTAGATACGGCGTATTGGGGATTTCTTAGAGTAGGGACCACGCTTGATATCTTCCAGAATATTATATTGATTCCATATTTCCAATACGGCGTATTGGTCTTCTCTGGATACGGCGTATTGAGCTTTATTCATCTGTGGTCTTTGGTGAGTGCAGGCATGGATACGCCGTATCTTCCTTGATGGATACGGCGTATTGGTCTTTAGAATAGTAATCGATAAAATATCTTCATTTAAGCTCCAGAATGCGCGCTTTTTGCTAACTTTCACCAATTACTCCATAATTACTGCAATTCTTAAATATAAACGATTAAGTAACAATTCTTTGCAATAACTATACAAAATGGGTTAATAACATGGGATAAATGATGCTATAAAATAGACGTTATTTGATGTCATCACAATGTCAAGATGGATGGTGGTTAGCATACGATAAATTACATCCACAAAGTTATGTAGCTCTTCTCGAGCAATATGAATGTTCATAGAACAATCACACGACAAGGTATGAGGTTGTCTTAAAGGTGGTAGTGGAAATGGTGGATGAAACGAATTAGCCATCTATGGTTGTAGAGGCGTAATTGAGTGAGAAGAAAGAGATATGATCGCAATTTCCCAAAAGACAAAGAATGATTTCGTTGAAGAGAAAGAGTGTTTTTTTAAAGAGAAAAAATCTTTTCGTTGAAAAGAAAGAATATTTTCGTCGAAGAGAAAGAATGTTTTCGTCAAAGATAAAGAATGTTTTCGTCGAAAAGAAAGAATGTTTTCGTCGAATAGAAAGGATGTTGTCATCGAAGAGAAAGAATGTTTTCTTCGAAGAGAAAGGATGTTTTCGTCAAAGAGAAAGGATGTTTTCGTCGAAGAGAAAGGATGTTTTCGTCGAAGAGAAAGAATGTTTTCGTCGAAGAGAAAGAATGTTTTCGTCGAAGAGAAAAAAATATTGTCGTCGAAGAGAAAAGGAGAGCGTTTTAACTTAAGTAGTTAAAAGGCTTGAATATGGATTTTCGGATATGACCTTTAACGTTTGCGATCGCAAGTTAAAGATACTTGAATATTTCGGATGAAATATTTAAGTTGTCAAACCTACTAGGAGGTGGATTAGATTTGTATCTAACCTTCCCTTGACAAAAGAGTGGATCATTTGGAAGAAGGCGAGATGACGATTAAGGGAATGTGTGAGTGAAGACTCTAGGAGATATAAGACCATTTTACGACTCTCTTTGACTTTTTAGATTTGTGACACGGACGCAAATAAAAATATTCTAGTGTGAGAAAATATATATACCTAGATGCATAAGACATATAGATACAGGCATGCAAGTTTATCTAAGCATGCATCGACACAATAATCAACGAGATTAATGTGTAAGACTATATGACATTTAAACGTTAATTGTCATACATTAAGCTAACATAGTGTAGGTGCACAATTAACACGTAAGTCATGTAAAATGACGCATACAAAACATGATAATTTTAAATGCAATCATCATGTAAAACATGTTAGCATTTAGCACTTAGGAGCATGTGTTATTTAGATAAACTAAGAGATATTTATCTAAATTGCTAGAAAAAGACAAACGCCTTTGCAATAGAACATGCATTAATAGCTAAAGCCATTAAACTCTGGCATCAAGATAATCATGAAGGCATATAATTGCATTACATGGTAGCAAGTTATCATCTTGAAACTTTTAAGCACATATGTAAGGTGCATTGTGTCTAGATTGCCTAAGGAGAAACCTAATTTCTACGTGCTTAGTGTGCACTTTTAATGAGATACAAAGTCTATCGATGTAGACTATCATTATGCATATTTAGGAAGAGCCATTTAATCAAATTATAGAATGAATATGAGACTATCACTTGTGGTGCTCAATTCAGGCTAAACACGACCATTTTTACGGGTTATACCACGAACCCAACTTCACTCTTGGAAGCAATTCAACCGTTAGGTCAAATTGAATTTCTAGTGCAATAGATTCTCTAGTAGTCATTCTCATGTTAGACAAAATAGAATTCCTATATTTTCCTAATGAAGTGTCGCAAAGATAAAATTTGTGTTATCTTTTCATAGATGGCCTAACATGACTTAACTAACATGCTTTAATTTTGGTTCGCATAATCCTAATCAAGATGTGTGGAATTCTAAGGTTAAATGGGAAAGCAAGCAAGTTGTTGTAGGTACAAGAGAGAATGAGTCATCTAGGACCTAAGAGTATGCTTAAGAGTGACAATGTGTAATGCTCTATAATGAGAGTGTTCAAAGAATGCACATTTGCATGTATTTTGTGGAAGAAATCCAATTAAGGTTATTTACCTCAATAGATTTTGTGTTTGTGTCATTGTAGAAATAATGATGATTAATTAAAGTTTAGTTACATGTATGTTAGACTTTTAAGCAAGAGATTGACAAGAGGAAGATGTTTAACTCTAATGCCATAGGGTGGATCTACCTAAACCGAAGATGAATCTAGGACGAAGGATCCATTTGATCCGTGGAGGTGCCAAAATTTGGCAAGGATCATTTTCCCATTATTTGGGAGATGGTGTTGATATTGGGAGAAGCTTATATAAGTTATAAGGGTTCTCGGTTTGAGTTTTCCGATATGACATCCAAGTCTTGCTTATCAAGTTTGGAGTCCTTATGTGTTTCCCGATGGAAATTTATAAGTCGTCAATCCTACTCAAACTGTGTTAAGTTTAGCATGTAAAGTTGACATAAAGCTAAATAACCATCAAACAAATTGAAACAATTTAGACTCAATGAAACATCTTCATTGCAAGTGTGAGTTGCAATTTGATGACTAATCTTGTTGTCTTGCAATCGACTTCGTGATTTCATGTAATAACCGAGGATGGTTAAACATGTAGACTCGAAAAAATATCTATGGTCATTTGATTAATATTTCCGTGATCTAGATAAACCCTAGTCTCGATTTCATGTTCATATTCTAATTTTGTAATTAGATTGAATAATGAGATTGATTATCGTTTGAATAATAATCATCTTCATATTCGAAATCCTCTTATGATCACTTATTTAAATAAAGCACACTAATGGTTTGTGGAATATGTTTAATTATTCCTAGTTCTAAATTTTAGATGGTTACTCATTTAGTTAAGAAGAAATATTATGCTTATTTGGTAAAGTAAGAGAAAGTTTTGATAAGAAGAGAATTTTAGTTTTGAGTTGTGCTTTTGAATTTGTTTGAGCAAAGTTACATATGTTGTGCATTTGCTCATGTTTGGCTTTTCAGAGATGACGACTTTACCAATTGCATTGCAAGGTAAATTACTTGAATATTTTGGACAAAACATTCAAGTCGTCAATCCTACTTCATTGTGTATTTTATGCATATATTTGCCAAATATTTGGAACACAACTATTGGACAAGTAGACTCAATATGACATCATTTACACAAGTGTGAGTTATGATCCGATGCATATTCTTATCGTCTTAGAAAAGGATGTCGTTATTTTCATATCAATCGAGTGTGATTGAGTATGTAGGTTTAAGATAATATCTCTTGTTACATTTTGATATAATCTTAAAGCTAGACAAATAAGAATCCGATTTCTTGTCCATACTCGAAAACTTGTCAATTAGATTCGATAATAATATCAATCATAATTTGAAGAATGAATCAATATATATTTGAAATCTTTCTTGACCCTCACGAACACTCTTTTTAAAAGAAAACAAATAAAGATTTTCATAGTGTGTTCTATTAATCTTAAGACTAGTTGTACGTGTGAGGTTGATGAATTATGACTAGTTAATTTCTTACTTCAAGATTATCATATATTTTGCTTGTGCGAAAAACTATTTGTTGTTAAGTATAGTATGCATAATTTTTCACATTTTATGAGTATATAATTATTTTCCTAACCATTTTTATACAACACACATCTTTTGTAAAATACTATATGTTTATAAAAAGAATATAATTATTTGTGTATGTTAGAACAATGCAAGCACAAGCAAAGTAGAAAAAAATAATACATTTTTTTAAATACTAATGTATTGATATGATCTTTCCTTTTGTTTAACTAACCCATGGTCAAACGAAGCAAGACGATGAAAAGATTTAGACAACTTCTTGTAAGAGAGTTAGTGTGATGGAAATATTTTGGTGACGGATTTTAACATGTGATCTTATGACAATATTTTCCCACACTTGATGAACTAATGAACTCTCATTCCTAAGTGGGTTACTACACTCAACATGATTTATAAGATGTATATGTAACATTTGTAAATATAGATATCTATGCATATATGCAATGCACAAATAATTTCATAACTTAACGCAAGAGATCTAGCATAATTCCTATTAGGCATAATCCGGAAAACTAGTGACACACAAATAGTGTACATGGCACATGTGTTTAGATATATAGGTAGCTTAATTACATATAGTAATGATCACTTAATAATATCTATTAACAATATTAAGACTTAAGAAAACATAGATAATCATTTAGCATACACATAAAGATATCCGTCATTGTTTTTTGTATTAGATGCGACGACGTATACTTAGCTAGATTTCATTTGAAAATAAAATGGTTTCCTCCACATTTTAAAAATTAATCAAAACCAATATTCTGAAAAGATAATTACACCATTTTTCAAAGATACATCGACTAGAAATGCCCGACTCAAAAGAAAAGGTAAAATACAAGTTTTACGTTAAAAGGGAACACAAAGTTTTGACCACTATGTAGTATTTTGAATTTTTGACTTATTTAAGTTAAGAATGAAGTCTTGGAAGTGCCTTTAAAACAAAGTAGACTCAATTATTTTTAAAATGGCGGGTGGAACGGCTTCTACGGACTTACGGTTGATTTTATATGATTTTTCGAAGTTTATCAAATTCTGTTGAAACAGACAGACGGCCCCCGGAAAGGTGACGGTCCCCAGATATATTTAGGGGCCGCCCTAACATTTAGGGGACCGCCACCAGTGACCCAAAACACGTTTTGTGTACAAAACCTTTTGGTGACTTAATTGTAGAACGTAGGACTTTAAGAAGTTGTTCCCACACATAATTTTTATGTTTTAGACATCATTTGTACTCTTAGGACTTATAAAGACATATATTGACACTTCTAAGCTTTTTGAGAAGATTTTCATTCAAGCTAGCATACAAAGTTTATTTAATAACAAAACTCTTACGAATCAAGCAACAAAACACTTTTCATATTTAATCCTCCTTCATGGGTAATTTGATACATGGACCGTACTCTATTTTGTAAACTATTTGTTTTGAAAACTAGAGCGACCTGGCTCTAATACCAATTATGAAAACCATAGAGGTGGGTGAATACATTTCCGTTTAGAAACTTTAGATCAGACATTGTCACACCCTGTAAAAATTCCTAAATCTTCATCGTTGACCTTTCGTACTTCTGTTTGACTTTATCAAATTCTGTGTTAATTTCGCGTTTAATCGGGAAGTTATCCCGCGTGGATCTAAGGATCGTTACCGGAAGCATTCTGGGTTACGATTTTATGTAGTCTTTTAGTAAATGTCGTGTTTTTATGTTTCGTATCGATGTTTAAATTTTTAGAATTTTACTTGAAGTTATCGCGCGTTTTCAGTTTTTCACGTATACCGTTAATACCGTTTAAAAATATCTTAAGGGGGTAGAAATAAATATCAAGAAGCATAGGATTCTTAAGCATGATCACACTTTCAAACATTGGCAAAACTCCCCTTGTTTTCTCCTTGGTGCGTCCCCCCCCCCCCCCAATCCAACATTATCCTTACATTTTAGCTAGTCTTGTCCCCTTGATGCTTAGCATCTTAGGATTCCATTCAAGGAAGGTTCTAAGTTTAATGAACCTAGACTTGATTATTCCTTCATAAATTCAAATATCTCATTCATTTCATTCATTCCTTTCTCTTACTAAAAACACACATAAAAGAATTTCCTCTCCCTCTCTCCTTCCCTTGTTCGTCTGCCACCAACCACCACCCACCACCCAACCACCACCATTGTTCAACTTTGATCAAGATTTTGGAAGCTCAAGTATATTTAGGGTTAGATTAGATAGTTAGTTCGGGTATTATAATCATCGTTCGTGTTGTTTGTTAGTTTTGATCATCCCTTCATTCATCTTTTTCATAAGTTCACTTTTTTAAATAAATCGTGTACTTCCTTAATCCTTGCAATATTTAGAAGCTAATTTTACAAACCGTTTGCTAAAAATCAGAGCTTTCAAAACTACATAAACCTCAAAAGGGTTTATGTGTGGTTCGAAATTAATAAAAAGAAAGAAAGGAAAGATTAGTTGTGTTGTCATGGTGAAACTTTTATAAAGAAATAATTTTTCTGAAGCTTATTGTCTATTTTAGCTTATAAATAAGCCTGTGAGGGCTTATTTGAGCTTATAAGCTCGTCGAACTCAACATAGAACCATAAAGATTCGAACTTTATGCTTATTTGGATGTTGTTTTAATATTTTGACCTATTTTTGGAGCTTAGTTGATTTCTAAATAAGGGATTAAGCTTATTGGGCCTAATAAATAAACCTAAGTGAGCTTATGAGCCTTAATGGGCCTCGACCCAACACCAAAGCCCAAACTGTGGCTTAATGGGTTGCTTATCAGACCAAATAGATAAGTCTAAACCCACTTGGTTGGCTTAAAGGGCCAAGACCCAATACTAAGCCCACCACCGTGGCTATAAGCTCACGGTGTGACATAATGGATAAGCTCGGCTATAGCTTATTTGATAAGGCCACGTGTTTATTGATTTAATCGTTTGCTTATTTTGAACTTATTGCGTTTCGGATCATTCATTTAGGCTTATTGGGCTTAGAAGCCCAATAAGGATATATAAGACTTTTGGCTTATTTAATAAGGGGTTATTTTTAGTGTAATGAATTGGCGATTTGTTAAAACTGTTTTGAAAAGTATTTTGGATAAAAGTCTATGACTTTGGAAAACGGATAAATACGAACGGGTCATGCTGAAATTTCATAAAAATTATATACTTAGAAATATTTGAGAAAAACTTACTTTTATAAATCTTGACAAAAACATAATATTTATGAATAATAAATAATATCTATATTTACATTGTTGAATAAACCAAAACGCTTATTTATATAAATGTTTTCAAAAATTTACTTTAATTTCGACTAAAAGATGAAAAATATAAATTCTATAAATTTTGTAAAATATAAAATTTAGAGTAAACTACACCAGTGGTCATTGTGGTTTGCGTTGACCAATACCGGTAGTCCCTTGACCAAACTAATTGCACCGTTGGACCTTAAGTGGCAAACCTTAGGCGTGGCTGGTCCCTCATTTCTTGGGGGTCCATAAACGCTAGTT
>BQNB010092774.1:14058-26534 GCA_026074375.1 Tanacetum coccineum
TTGAAAGAAAGAGAGATACAACATCAAGAGAGTTTGGTGATGGAGGTTACGACATTAGAGGCTAATTTGAGAAATAACGGTACAACATTAGATGCTAGTTCAGTCACTAAGGGCACTACATTGGAAGGATGTTTGGTCATTAAGGGTGCAACATTGGAAGCTTGTTTGGTCACTGAAGGTGCAGAACTAGATGCTAGTTTAGTCACTAAGGATATAGCAATAGATGATAATTTTGTCCCTAAGGAAAGCATAGATGACTCTGTCACATTGTTAGAACAACTGGATGAAAGCAGCAGTTCAGGGAATGAAACGGATGTTGAATAGACACTCATTGATACGGTTGCTTCTGACATTAGACCTTTATATGACAATGACATAGTGTCTAAGGTACATCATGATACATTTGAAATTGTGTTTGCTAATGAGATATGAAGTTATGAACAACCTGACTTTATTTCTGACACATATGTGGTGAATAAGAATAATAGTAATATTATTTCTGATATATTAAATATGGATCCAGATAGAGGTAAGGAAGAACATGATTATGTAGCTTATGAGCAACAACGTGCTTTCTTTGCTTCCTTGATCAATAACCTCAAATGTGATGTTGAAAAATGTAATATGGTTAATCGTGAAGCTCAGCAAGCGAATGCCTTATTGACAAACAAGATTGAGAGATATAAGGAAAAAGAAAAACATTTTGAAAACGATAAGATAATTGAATCTGAATACTGCAAAAAGATTAAGCTTTTAAATGACAAAATTTCAAACCTTAAATCTCAAGCTTGTCAAAATGATAAGTCATTCGCCAAGGAAAAGTGAAAGTATGATAAGTATGTCGAACCGCTTTTAAAAAGGAAAAATAAACTAGAAAAGAAAAATCAAGAGTTTTTGAAACAAATAAACGATCTTGATAACAAACTTTGAAAAGCGGGACAGACTGATCAGACTCTTCGAATGTTGCTTCCAAAAGAAGACAATGTTAACATGGGAAAATAGGGCCTTGGGTTTGAGACCAAAAATGATGTTGAAAACCCAAGTTTATTGAACAAAGCCAAGGAGTTAGCACCAAGTTTGTATAACATTGATGAAATGAGAAAAGACTTGCTTTCTAATCATAAGATCATCTATGAAGAAGAGTTAAAACGTGAAGCTGAAAAATGTTTGAAAGTAAAATAAAAAAAATCTCTGCTCTCGTATCATAGATTTGTATACGGTTTGACTCAGTTGGAAGAACGTCTAAAAGTTTCATTGAAACGAAGAGATGATAATTTGAAAAAACATTTGGAACAAGCTCAACTGAAAAATTATGATCCAAAACTTTAGAAAAGTCTTCCCATGAAATACTTTTTCTATGTCAAGCAGGCAATGCTCAAATTTGAAAAACAAACGGTTTCAAAGCTAGAACTTAAACAAGATGATTGGTTTCAAAGTTTTGAACAGAGCTATGAAGAAAATATCAATAGGATAGCTAGAAATCGATTGTCTAAAGAATTTGAACCTTTAGTTAAAGACGTTAATCTTCAACTAAACTACTTTGAAAAGGGTCTTGTCAAAGAAATGAAAGATGATTTAAAGTATGTCACGTCTCTTGAAGACGAGTTTGATGAAAAGTGTTTAATTTTGGACATTCAAAAAGAATTTTTCAAAACACAGTTTGATTCAGTCAAACCAGAGTCACATAGCCATGTGTATGAGAACGAGATTTTTGAACAAGATTCTTCTTTGGAAAATGATAACTGTTGTCTCAAAAAGACCATATATGAACTTTCAAAACAAGCTGATGATGTCAAAGATGAAATGACAAAACGATGTGCCCAGTATGAAAAGGATTTTGCAAAACCGGAGGCACATTGCATTTCTCTTGAATTAAAATCACAAAATGAATATTTGACATCAATGCAAAATGGTCATGTTTTAAAAGAACAAAGTGATTGAAACGCCCTATAATAACTCGATAAATTTTTATTTTTTTACATGAGAAAATTAACGACTTTGACATTTGTTACTTCTCAAGTAACATTTTTAAAATTCTAATAATATTCTGGCTTTGAAAGTATTTGTAAGTTAAAGTAGACTCAAAGAGCTTTCCAATGGTATGTGGCACGACTTCCAACGATCCACGGTTAATTTTATACAAAATAATGAAAAAAACGACTAAAAACCACGAAACCACAAGCATACGGCTGTATGCTAAAGAAGCATATGGCCGTATGGTCCCCACAGAACCTTCATTCCATTTTATTTTAGACCATATGACTATATGGAAAATACCATACGGCTGTATGGTTATGGCAAAAAGCATACGGCCGTATGATCCTTTGAAAACCTTCTGTCCATTTCCCTTAGGAGCATACCGCTGTATGCTTATATTGCATATGGATGTATGGTTCCTTTAAACTTTCTGTCCATTCATTTAGGAGCATACGGCTGTATGCTTATATAGCATACAGTTGTATGGTCCTGACATGCACATTTTTATACCAAAATTTTTTACAACTTTTCACTTTTTGCTTCCAAAATCCTTTTTTCGCAATGCACACTTGACCAAAACTTAACACAAACATTCTAAAACATAAAAACAACATTTCATAAAGGTTTTAATTGATTTTTGATCCATAACACTTGAACATGGGTGAGAATGGGTATTTGCCAAATGCCCCATTTCTACCCATTAACACCAAAACACTAAGACAACAAACATGACTTTTACTAACAACACAACATGGACTTTAACACTTCATAACCATGTTTACAAACCGTTTTCACAACATTACAAGGACACTTTTAAACAAGTTTATCAAAACACATTAAAAATATTTTAGGGGCTTCCAAATTTAATCTGAGCATGATCCAAGAGCTTACTAATCGTCTACATACAAAATATGTAAGCTCCTATTTCCATATAACTCATCCTTAAACTTTATCTTTACTTTTATCGGCTATGTCGGAATCTACAAGAAACATCAACTATAACATGTAAGCGAAAACGCTTAGTAAGTACATAGATAACATCTATAACTTAACATCATAACAATTTTGGCTAGTTGAATCACTAACCAAACTATAACATCTTTTAGGAGCAAGCAATTCATGATCATAACATACCTTAGCCAATCATACAATTAGCAAACTATAACATAAACATAAGCATTGGATTCAAGCTACTTTAACAAGCTCCAAATATAACTATAACATACAAACATCATAAAAACATTATGATGGACTATAACAAGTTTAGCCATGTTACTTACCTTAATTATTCCAGCTAATACTACTTTTAAATGCCAAAATCTTCCTTAATTGATTCCTATATGAGAACCAATTCAATTTTAGCATACTATCCAAACACTATAATGGAACATCATAAATTGATTTCCCACAATTTAACTCAAGAACCCTAAATTACAAAAAGGGTAACCGATACTTACTTGTGATGTGGATGATGTCTAAGCTCCTAGGACTTGATTACAACAACTCTTCTTGCTCAATATCTCACAATAACTTCTTTCCTTCCTTTGTTCTTATTAAACCGACTAAAACACACAACCCTCTATTTTTATAGACTTTTTGTCAATTAGTCAAGAGGTGTTAACTTATCCTAAATCCTGGAATAAGTTTGAGGGTTAGGCAAAAGTGGCCCCTTAAGTTTAATTTCTCATAATTTGACCACCAAACTTCCAACACTTGACACTTTGTTATTCTAGCTTATAACTTAACCCTTATTATTTATAACGATAAACCAAACACTATATTATACTAATGCTTATAAAATTGATAACTTAAATATAGTACTTTATTATATAAAAGTACCTTAGCGGGTTTCGGGGTGTAACAGTGATGATGTCACAATCAAGTTTGATCTTGACGAACTTGATATGAAAAACATTGAATTAGATCATGTTGTGGCATCATTACAAAAAGAAAATGAACACTTGAAGTTAACTTACCAAAACTTTATTCAATCAAAAGATCATGAGTTCAGACAAAAAGTTCAAACTATACACAAAATGAGGCAGAAATTTGAAGTCTTAATTGTCTGAATTCAGGGATAAAAAGTTTGATAAAGTTTTTTAAAAGATTGAATCAATGAAAAAGAAAACATTTGACTCTCGAATCATAAGTTACTTCCTTAAAAAATCTTTGTACGATTCTGATGCCTCAAATGTTCAATCAGAATCGGGGGAAAAAGATTCTTTTCGAAATGAAACATCAAGTTTTGAAACAAAGATCAAGGAGCTCGAAACGATATTAGCTCAACAAAAAAAGATTTTGAGGATGCCAAAGTCAACTTTTCAAAGAAAAAGGACAAGTACGAAACATATTTTGAAAAAACTGAAAATACAAGAGTTATCCTTCAACAACAATTGGATCGTAAGATTCAAGATTCTAAAGCCAAAAAAGACTAGTTTTTGAAAAAAATTGCTTCTTTAGAAACAAAGTTGGCATCACAAGATCTTATTTTAAATCAAAGAGAATATAACGAGTTGAGAATATCATACAGTGCCCTAAAAGCAAAATTTAATGCTCTTAACCCAGAAAAACAAAAACCTCCTATGTCAAACTTTTCAACACCAAAAGTAAGTGTTTTGCTGAAGATTTACACGGGTGAATCTTCCAAAATCATTTCCAAAGAGGGTGTCTCTATTTACAACCTATACTTTGCAAAAAGATAGGAAGTTTTCTAAGAAACCTCAAGCTTTTGAAACACCTAGTCCTCAAAAGATTTTTAACTCAAGTGATTCAAGTAAGAAAAAGATGATTTTTGAAACTCCAAACTCTCATTTGTTTGGAGACCAAAACAAAGTCATTCAAAACCTTTCAAATACTCAAAATCAAAAATACTTTCGTTCTAAAACAAGAATGACTCTGCTTTAAAAATCCAAACAGTGGAAGATTTCCATTCATTTCAAAAATGAAACATCGGGTTTCAACAACAGATGGAAATCTTCTTCTTCATCAAGATTTAGAACACCATAAGAAAATCTATGTTTTTATAATCAATGGAAAAACAAAAGGAATTTTAAATCTCTGTTGATTTCACAAGCATTTGTCCTCATTAGAATTTAACTTCTTTACATCAAATTGACACAACATTCAATTGGTTTTCAAAATTTGGTAAACCCATTAGCATCGTGCTTAAATGGGTTCCAAAGGTTATTATCTAATTTGATATCA
Organism: Tanacetum coccineum; assembly: GCA_026074375.1. Lineage (NCBI taxonomy): Eukaryota > Viridiplantae > Streptophyta > Magnoliopsida > Asterales > Asteraceae > Tanacetum > Tanacetum coccineum. The sequence continues at coordinate 19,240 of BQNB010092774.1, forward strand.
CAATGGCTTCTGGACACTTCAGTTCAAGACCCGCGTTTGAAATTAATGACTTATGATAATTTCAGATCAGGACCCCCGTGTTTTCAAAGAGAAGAAAGTGTACATGTCATTGCACTTATCTTAAGAAAAGAAGAGAATCTTCTTATTTATGAGCAAAATTTATTCAAAAATTTTAAAAAGGTTTTTTAAAATCTTTCAAAATTTTGTTCATTAAAATTACTTGTGTACATATCAGTGAGCCAACACTTATTTCAAAAAAAAAGAAGTGTACGGCTTCAGTGCGCTTACTTTCAAAAGAAGAGAATTATCTTATTTCGACGTGCTTCAAATAAAGGAAAGTTTATATTTAAATATAACATATCCTAAAACTAGAAGATCAATCTTCTCACTCTTGAGCTTTTTTTTTCCAAACAATCAAAGTTTTGAGCTCAAGACAATGGCTTTCGTATACTTCAGTACGAAACCCTTGTTTCAAAGAAAAGAAAGTGGACGTGTTAGTGCACTTATCTTAAGAAAAGAAGAGAAATCTTGTTAATAATCAAATTTTATTCAAAATTTTTCAAAAGGTTTTCAAAATCTTTCAAAATTTTGCTCATCAAGATGACTTGTGTACACATCAGTGCATAAATCAGTTTTTAAATAAAAGGGAAGTGTACGCTTCAGTGCGCTTTACCTTCAAAATAAGAGAAATCTTCTTGTTTTCGAGCATTCTTTTCATAAACTTTTCACAAGTCTGCTCAAAATACACGACTTCTAAGTAAATATCAGCTTATGACTCATTCTTCAGATATAGGAGAGTGTGCATTTTTGTACACTTATCCTCACAACGGGAAGCTTACAACTTATCAGACTTGAGCTCGTTCATACAAATATTTACAAATCTTAAGCTCAAGTACATGGTTTTGTCAAAATGTTGAACAAAATCCTTCAAAATGTTCTCAAAACGTTATTCAAAAGCTTTCAAATAGTGTGTTCAACACTCCCGACCTCACAAATTTTTTCAAATTATATGCAATTACTGAGGGGAGCTTTAAAACCAAGTTTTAATGTTGTAATCCATTAGCACACTTTTTCAAGATATTATCCAAAAAAATAATAAATAAATAAAAATAAGTAAATAATAATAAATAATAATAATATAAATAAAAAAATCTAAAAATCTATCAGAAAAAGTGTGTGTTCAAATTTTTACTCCCCTCTCCTAATCCATTTATCGATATTACTAATATCTTCTTGAGGGAGAGTAAAGGTTAAAAACAAATCCCTTGATATCTAAAAAGGGACAACTAGCATAACTTTTTAAGAAAATTTTCAAAAAGATATACAAAATCTTTTAAAATTATATGCTCGATTCAAAAAGTTTGCACAAAACTTTGACTTTTAAGTAATTCCGCTTAGACTTCAAAGAGAGGAAAGTGTACAACTAAGTACATTTATCCTGACAACGAGAAGGTTACACCTTCTCAGACTTGAGCTGATTCATGACAACATTTAAAGTATTTGAGCTCAAACAAATGGTTTTTTTTAATTCTTGAACATAATTTTTCAAGAGCATATCAAAAAGATTATTCAAATCTTTCAAAATTGTATGTTCAACACTTTCTTCCTCACTATCCTTTGACTGGTATCAATTTTTGAGGGGGATATTTCAAAAACCAAAGTTTTAATGTTTGTGGACACAAAATTTCAAGATTATTTTTTGTGTGTCCAAAACATGTAGTGTTTGAGCATAATTTTCCAAGAATTTTTCAATGATAATTCAAAGTCTTCAAATTAATGTGCTCAACATTAACTCTATCCCTCAAACATAACTGTGGTGTCATACAATTTAAAGCAACGACAAGCATATGTATGATTGAGGGGGAGTATAAAGAAAAATAAGTTTAAACAAAAGGAAATTCTTTCAAAGTTAAAAATAGTTGTTGAAGAGTGTGCATATATCGACAAGCACGCTAGCGGTCGAAGCTACATCCGGTCTAGAGAAATCAAAAACCGTCGTTAGTGGCCTAGTGACCATCCGTTTTAAATATAGACACACTTTGACTACACCTAGCTTTAGAATTTGTTTAAAACATTCAAAAAAGTTACAATAATAATCATGCAATAACCATTTTCTCCCATGTGATTTTCAAAATTCTCAAATAGCAATTTTATTCCATTGATATCAAAAACATCATATGGTATGCTATTTTAAGGGGGAGAAAACCATATTAATATGTGATCGTATTTGACTCAAGTGTCTAACTCTTTCATAAATGATGCACATGTATAGGGGGAGCATTTCTTAAAAGGTGAAATTTCAAAGTGTAAAAAGTTTTGATTAGTCTATCAAACACTTTGATTGATTTTTAAATGGTTTTTATGGTTTCGATCTTAATACCCAACAACAAATAATTTCATGACGATGATGAAAGTTATAAGGTAGTTAGGTTATGTATTAGTCCTATGATCTAACCAGAGCTAGAGGGATCTACCCAAAGACATTCCATTGATAGATTAGAAGTCCTTAGGTAAGATGGAGTTGAATGAGAATATAGAGAAAATATTGACTAAGGCACGAGTTATCACCAGAACAATCATAACATGCTGATAGTAATGATGTCTTGGTAAACATTAAAGGGGTTGAAGAATGAAAAAGAAATGTGATGAAAAGGGTGAAAAAAAGAAGCCCTCCACACAACTAGGCAGAAACCAGGTCAATACAAATCTATCGAATATCACAAAGATGATATTTGGTATTGAACACAATACAACATAGACCTAGTGATGCAGTGCACAACCTTTCCCAGCCACTCAAGTTTCTCTCAAAAGAATCTTGTTTCAATTCTTACGGAGATTAAACACATCATATATCGACTTCTCACTTCGAGAAATGTTTATATTGAAAAGGTGGCAGTCAGCTCCAGCCTCCGGCTCACTAAAACCAAAATGCACTAATTGATTCTAGAGCCAAAAGAGATCAAATTACAAATCTTGTTAGAACACAATTTCAAAATACACTTGTTGTTCACAATAAAGAACAAAATTTGTAACAAAGAATCCTACGCATTATCATCAGATCTTGCCAGAACATTCAGAGTGACACTCTTTAGTATTTTACAATGATGAATAAAGATTTTTCCAGTGTCAACATCAAACAGCACTGCGGTAGGTGACATGGGTGATCAAGAAAAAGATCAAACATGGATTCAATGGGAAACACCCAAAGTTGTTGTTGCTTGCTCCACAGATTGCAACAATAACTCACCTATATTTGTTCGTTATTCTAACTTGAAAGGAATCCGGATATAGGAACGGTTGTAGAATATCGAAAAACTTAGTTAGCGTCTCTTGGCATGTCCGTTCTAGATAAACCATAATTAAACCTGGAAAACATGTTAAGGAGATTCATTCATGAATCGAATCCTGATGACGCATGTACAGTATTTATACTGTAAAATGTTCCTCACAAAACTGGAGGTTAAAGTTACTGAACCCTGATGAATGAACAAGACATTTGTCCATATCTGCTATTTTATTGTTAACATTTATAAGTGCAGAAACCGACGATGGCGTAACTACCTCATTCCAGCTCCGTCATATTCATAGCCACTGATGAGGTGTCATTTTATACACTTTTTGGGGTCATTTAACGTCCTAAAACATGCAAATATGCTTAAAATACGTGCTTAATCGTTTCTTTTTGTGTTTTTAGCACTTGGACGGCATTTAGAGGAATACACGTGACTTGGACTCAATTTAGGAAGAAACAAACAAGAATACAACTCTACACGAATTTCAATATCAAAAGAGCATACAGTGGCTGGAGACGGCGTAACAATCTATGGCGACGGCGTTAGGAGGCACAAACGACGGCGTCAGGATTCTGGTGGCGACGTAAGAATTAGCCGACCCAAAAGAAACCATAAGAAGATTTGCGCGCTAACGGCGTTGTAACTTACAAGCGACATCGTCGCGTTTACTTTTCTATATATACAAACCTTAAATTTTGTGTTTAAGGGTGGAACAAAGTGGGATTCGTAAGGTATTTTAGAGGAAGGATTTTTATCATCTTTTAATCGTTTTAGGGTTCTCAAACCCTATTGTATCCATCGTTACTCCATGTTTTAATCATGTGAAGTTATTTTATCCTTTAATCTTTCAATATGTCTATGTATTGTTTGATTATTTGTTCTTTACTTTCAATTAACATGCTAGGCTAAATTAATTAGTGTTTGCTTATAATTGCATAAAACTTAGTTTGTAAATCCTTTTTTGTTGCTTCTTGTTGATGAGTGTATGCGCGATAGGCTCTAGAAAACTAGCTTCTTAATTGCTTGCGAAGACGTCTAAGGAAGCGTGATTGTGTAGAAAGGATACCATCGCAACAGTCTTCATACTACCTTGCCCTAATATGGTTGGTCACCTTTTAAGTGTTTGAATGCGTATAATGTACTCTTAGGGGCCTTGTAATAGTCTTCATACTACCTTACTTGTGCGTTGCCTTAATGGAATATTACATAGATGGCGGGTTCGTGTAATTCGTTCATGAATAAGGAAATACTTACACATTACATCACAAGGGTGACGGGTAATAGGATTAGGAGGCTCAAACTAAGGAGTAGTACATGATTATGTGAACACATTTGTTTACCTATATGAATCTCCACATAGTTAGTTTAGATTTAATTTTGTTTATTAGTTAATTAGCTTTAAAACAAACCTCCTTTAAACCCGAGATTTTACTTGCTTTCTTAAAATATAAAAATACAAAAATAATCTTCTCCCAACCCTTAGATCTTATATACATTTAATTCAAGCCTTCATAAACTATTCCCCTAGAGAACGATAACAACCCCCGAGTCTTGCCTATACTACACTGCAATGATTAGGTACTCTGCCTAAGGGATTGTAAAACTTCTAGTGAGTTTGCAAAACCCGCATTAAGTTTTTGGCGCCGCTGGGTGGGGAATAGTCTAGGTTTCAAGTTCTATTTAGCTTAGGTATACTCACTAGATTCCTATCAAGTGAGATTTTATTTTCTTGTCAATTAGCTTTCTCGTAGTTTATCTTTTTCTTTGTTCCCTTTGATTTGTAAAACCTTATCTTTTCGTTGACCACCATGGGAGACGAAAAAACTATCCTTACTTTAAGAGATTATTCCAGACCAAGCCGTGAGGGCTATCGAAACACCACTGAACTCCCTGATGGGAACAATATGGTGCCTCTACGATCTGACACCATCCGGTTGGTGCAAAACGGATGCTCGTACTACGCTCATCTATCACACTATCGATACTAGGAGGTCGGATCCAAACCGCATCTTAGATTTTTCTAAACTTATGGACTCACTTGACCTTGATGTTGGAAATAGGGAAAGGATGCTACTGTGTTTATATCAATTTTCCCTTTGTGATCAAGCTAGCAATTGGCTTAAACGTCTTCCTGCAGGATCCATCTCCACTTTGGAGGATCTCACTACTCGTTTCCTTACTTAATTCTTTCCACCGGGAAGGACTTCTAAACTTTGAAATGACAACACTTGATTTCCAACTACTGTCAAGTGAATCTCAATCTCCCAAATGCAAATGCGGACTCCGTTACAAGACTTACTCCAAAAAGTGCCCCTCATCATGCATCGACCTTTGTCTCTAGGTCCCAAAACTTGTATGACCATGTCAATCCCGCCCACAATGAGCTAACTGTCAGATCAATCGTCGGGACTGGTAAGATACGTGACATAAACCGCCAAAGAAAAGAATCCTAGGCACTATTAGAGGACCTCGCCCTCTATGACAACGAAAGTTGAAATGACCCAAGAGACTTCGCTAAACCGGTCAAGGCAATCTCTTTGCCTCAAGATGTCCCGAGTACATCTGATCGCCGTCTCATTGAGCTCGAAAATCAAGTCCAACGCTTGACGGAAGCTCACCTTGTGTTACACCTGCTCACGCACCAAACAATAGCAATCTTTCCGTCATCTAATAATCTTCAGTGGTGCACGTACTAGACTGCAAATGAGGTCTCATAAGAACCGAAGCTCCTAAATCACCTGTTCAAGTGAACAAGATCGCTTCTTCATGTGAGATTTGTAGTGGTCCTCACGACACTCAATATTGCATGGAAAATCCTAAGTAAGCTTTTGTCGATTATGCATCCTCGCGTACAAATGAAGCGGGAGGCAAGTGGTTCACTTCCAAACCCGAGTAAAACAGTTTGGTGACACCTATAATCCATCATGGAAAAGTCACCCAAACCTTAGGTGGAGGCAACCTCAAAATTTTCAAAACAATTTTTCAAACCCACCTAATCGTTTCTAACTAAATGGTTCTTTCCCGAATCGCCCCTTCAACAACAATCCTTAAAATTTTAATAATCAACCAAATCTCAAAGGATTGGTATCTAATTTTATGGCATCTCAAGACGTTAGATTGTCTAAGTTTGAAGCCGATTTCAAACAAAAGCAAAGCGAGATCAATAAAATTAACACATTCTTGAAGGCCATCAATAATCAAATGATGGGAGCACTCCCAATGATACAGTTAAGAACCCAAAATTAAATACCTTTTTGGTTTCATCTGCTCGTTCTTACCCAATGGAAGATCCCCAAAGCTCATCACATCCCCTCAATTCGATCAATGCTATTAAAACATGCTCCAAACAAATAAATAATTTTCAAAAAGACCAACCACAAGTTAAAACACTAAAAAGGTCAATGAAATCGGAACACTAAAACCAAAAGAACCCGAACAAACTTTAGAGGATGAATTTACGGATTTGCATCTTAACTTATTGGTTCTTGAAGTTCTAGCTCATGCTCCAATATACAATTCAGTTCTTGATAAATATGTAGAGAGTTTAGAGTTAGGTCAAAATGGGTTCGCATTCATTCAAGGAGAAATGACAAAGAAAATAAAGGATCCCAGATTATTTACCTTGCCTTGTAGACTAGGGGACTCCAAGCCTTTTGATACCTTACCGATTTAGGGTCTTATGTGCATTTAATCCTGTTATATCTCTTCAAAAAGCTTAAGATTGGATTATTAGAAGAGACCGGTCAAGTTTTTGAGTTAGCGGATAGAACTAAGTCTTATCCCGTAGGCATTGTAAAGAATGTAGAAGTTCACATAATGTCGGTAACCCAAAATCACTTCACTTCTTATACTTGTACACGAATTATAGAAGAAAATAGAAAGAAGATATGAAGAAGTTTAGAGAGAGAAATAAGAGAGAAACTTGGAAGATTTTAATATTAGCTTAAAAGAAAATAAACAACCAACTATCTTTTCCTTGGTAGAAAAGGTGTATATATACCC
>BQNB010092775.1:11422-26533 GCA_026074375.1 Tanacetum coccineum
ACATTGTTTAGAGGTATGATAGGGTCACTGATGTACCTCACAGCTAGCAGATCTGTTATCTAATTCTCCACATGTCTTTGTGCTAGGTACCAAGCTAACCTCAAGGAATCCCACATTGTTGCTGTAAAAAGAATTTTCAGGTATCTCAAAGGAACCCTAAATATTGGCCTCTGATATCCAAAAGGACCAGGCTTTAATCTAAAAGCAGACTCTGACTCTAATTACGCTGGAAGTAACCTAGATAGAAAGAGTACCTCAGGGGGTTGCCAGATATTTTGAGAAAAGTTAGTATGTTGGAGTGCAAAGAAGCAAAGCTCTGTAGCAATGTCATAAACTGAAGCTGAGTATGTAGTTGTTGCTGGATGCTGTGCTCAAGTCCTCTGGATCAAGAGTCAGCTAGCTGACTATGATGTTCTCTATGACAAGGTGTCTATGTTTTGTGATAATACAAGTGCCATTGCCATATCAAACAATCCATCATTCCAGGACAAAACATATTAAAGGAGAAAATGAGCTTCATTTCGTACCCACTAACTTGCAACTAGCTGATATCTTTACAAAGCCTTTGGCTGAGCCTAGCTTTACTAGATTGGTAGCTGAGTTGGGTATGCTTAATATTGAGAAACAAGTATCTGATAAGAAACAATTATCTAAGTTATAAGTACCTTAGTGAGTCTCTGACTTGAACATTAAATGTTTTAAGGAAACTTAAATGTAACTAGCCAGTTGAAAGACAATCATTCTCAAATATTTAATTGAGGATTCACTCAAAAGGTTTTACCAACTTTCTCAAAAAATGTAGAATTAATAGTACTCAAAGTTGTCACACCCCGCCAAGGCAAAAATATGAGGCATAACAAGATAGGCATCAACACAACACATTGATGTTAACAATAGAGAATGTCTAAAATGCATTATAATAAAACCAAGTGTTATGACGATACCAAACACAAGAGGGGTCTTGTATTAAGGTTAATCGCACACACAAAATACATAGACTTGAAAATATAATCCGAAATAAATGTCATCATAAGACAAATCAACCGAAGTAAGAAATTAAGAATTGAAGACTCCATAATGCAATTCCTATGGTCTTTCTAGCCAAGCTTCCTAACTTCACTTTCCTCAAGTTGCTCACCTAAAAATGATGCTTAAAACGTCAATAACAATGTTGGTGAGAGTCATAGGTTTTAGACACGCAATAATACCCGCTTTAACTGTGATTATCAAAACAAAAGAGGACAATAATGAACTACCATGAACTTATTCTAGCATGCAACCAAAATCAAATCAACATATCCACAACATAATTTCCCATTCGGGCTTAGAATAGCTAGCACTATAAGCAACCAAGCTCACCACGAATGTATCACACAACATATCACATTGGGTAGGCATACCCATCCAATCCCATAACTAACACAATATGGGTAGGCGTACCCCTCTAATCTAATAATCACGAAGCATGATATAGGCGTACCTATTTCGATCCCAAATAACACATGTATCACATAGTCATATAATATTCATATAATGTCCAAATGCAATTTAAAACACATAATCACAGCGATAAAACATTTTAAAACGTATTTTGCATCATTTTCATCCAAAAAAGAACATAAAAATAGGACTATGAAACTCACCTAAAGCACAGCTACTTCATAATATCCTTGCAATCAACTAAACACAAATAAAACCCATGTTACATGCAATTAGGCTAAATGCCCAAGACGATGTAACAATTAATTGATGGACTACTAAGTTTATATTATGATTATAAACTCTTTACCATACACCCCATAACTCACTTATACTCCAAATACCTTTAATCATTCATTCTGGTTTTCTAGTTTTTTGGCAGAAATTTGTAGTCATTTTATGACCACAAATAAAATACTAAATCACCAAATTGACCTTTCCTCTTTCATTTCCTACCTTACCAATGGGTTATGAACTACTGTGAATTTTTAGAAAAATAGTATTAAGCCTGACTATTTTATAAAAATTCAACATCACAAAGTACTCAAATTCGGATCTGAACGCATACCAAAAAGTTTAATTTTTCTAAAAATACTTAGACAATGAATTAGGACTTGTGCTTTGAGCTGGAGTTAATAGACACATAAAATATGACCTCTGATATTTGGCTAACCTCAATTCAACTTTTAATTAAGGGTTTTACTCCCCGAAATCAGACCAAAATCTGACCCGAATTTACTGTTTTGATAACTTTTCTTGCAAAAATTATTTGACTAACTTCCTGACTTCAAAACCTTTCAGGGCCAGACTTTTGGGAAACTAGACTCTCTTAACTTCAATTTAGGCACAAGATTCATCCAAAAACTTGTTTTTATCATTGAGATATCATTCAATCAACATGACCTAAAATTCTGCCAAACCCTAACTTTTAATTTAACGCTATCAAACCTAAACCGTTTACACCTACATGCTCTAAATCTAATCCCGAACACTCCCATATAGTTATATATAATTAATTTATAGAAAATTTATGAAACCTAATTATTCTATCAATTAAAGTTACTAATTATAAAAAGATTAAAGAATAACTTAATTAAGATCATACCTAAAACTTTACTCGATACCACACGAATTACCACCTTGGTTCTTGATTAAAAAAATATTTTTTTCTTTCTTCCTGAGGGAGAGAAAAAAGTAATTTATGGATTTATTGATTTTGTATTTATAATGCAAAGACTCCTAATTGTAGTCAAATTTTATTTCTTTTTTTTTCTTTTTCCTATAAGCTGATCCAACAACATCCCTTTAAAAAAAATATTTTATTTTATTTTTTCTATAAAATTTTGTTCTCCCCCCTCATATATATATTTTATATATTTTTTTTAAATACAAAACTATTTACTACTTATTTACCTTAAATACTTAAATAAATACATAACTTAAAACAAAACACTTACACTACTTATTATTATTTTTCCTAAATTATTATTTACTTATTACTTTATAAATAAATTATAAAAATCTCATTTCACTAATTACTCTCAACTCAAAATTTAACGATACATACTTCTTCAATTTTACCGACGATAAAATAAAAAAAATCACTATACTTCCGAAATCATCATCACATACGATATGGAATGACTAAATCATTCATTTCTACTATCACAAACACTTATAATAGCACATATATCATAACACACATATCATCAATTCATCTTAAGCACATAATACCAAACTCATAAAACTAGGCAAGTTAACTCTAACGGTTAAACCAACCTCGATAAATCACGGTTGTCACAGTCTTCACTCCTTAGGGAAATTTCGTCTCGAAATTTAATCGTTTCTACTGTTAACAATTTTGCTTACCCACACGAGAGTACGAATAGCAGCATACCAGCTATAAGCAAAGTGAACATCCAACTACATATGTTTCACTCGTCCTTGAGGAAACTAGTCAAAAATCTTAAGTTGTGTAACAACTTGATCCATAACTCAACCCCACAACTCATCAAACAAGAACTGTCTTGAAATTAAGTTATGTGTTGTTACAAAGCTCAATGTTTTTGAAGAATTGGCTCGACTTCAGGTTTACTCAATATATAACTTTAACCAAACCACCACAGAACATTTAAGGGTAAACTAAAGTCTTCCCGTAACCCTATGTATCCAACATTACTTAATACTTCCAACGATAGCTTGCTCAACGAGCAAGTGTGGATACTTAGTTTTTATGAAATCCTCATGACCTCGCTTCGAGTTCTAATGGACTTTAACTATTAGAATCCTACTATGCTTCAAACTTTTAACCTCACGATCGATAATCTCAATAGGTTCTTCAACAAAATGAAGGGTTTTGTCTACCTTAATTTCTTCTAAATGCACATGCAGATTTGCATCCGCTAAATACCTTTTTAAATTTGAAACACATCATGTACACTACTCAATTATTGAGATAATCTTAATCAATAGGCTATAGGACCTATCCTTTCAATGATCTCAAAAGGTCCTACATACCTTGATGCTAACATGTCTTTCTTTCCAAACGCACTACACCTTTCCAAGGCGACGATTATCGAAAAGGATACACGTTAGGCTTCATATTTTTGTATCAGTAACACTTGATCCTCAACCTCAAACTCTAGTGGCTTGCGCCTATTATCAGCAGAGCTCTTTTGACGATCTCTCGCCGCTTTCAGCTTTAACGTTGTCAAGACTACCTTATCATTATCTCTTGCACCAATTCCGGTCCAATCAACCTGCTTTCTCCAATTTCAGCCCACAAAACGGGGGACCTACATTTCCTTCCATACAGTGCTTCAAACATAGCACATCGAATACTCGAATTATAACTATTATTATAAGAAAATTCAGCTAACGGTAGGTGAACATCCCAACTGCCACTAAAGTCGATCACTCACACTCTTAACATATCCTCCAATGTTTGTATTGTACGCTCACTTTGTCCATCCGTCTGAGGATGATAAGTCGTACTCATATCTAATCGCGTCCCTAAGGCTTTCTGTAATATTTGCCAGAAACCTTGAAGTAAATCTTCCATCACGATCTGAGATGATTGACACGGTCACTCCATGCCCTGCTACTATCTCGTCAATATAAAGCCTTGCTAACTTCTCCATCTTGTAATCTTCTCGTATTGCCAGAAAATGGGCTGACTTAGTTAGTCTATCGACTATTACCCAATTCGTATCATACCCACTACTTGATCTCGGCAACCTTGTAATAAAGTCCATAGTTATTCTATCCTATTTCCACTCAGGTATCTCTAACTGTTGCAATAGACCTGAAGGTCTTTGATGTTTCAGCATTCACATTTAAACAAGTTAAACAATTGCTAACATAGGTAGCAATATCCTTCTTCATACATGGCCACCATACATACCTCTAAGATCATAGTACGTCTTATCCGCTCCCGGATGTACCAAGTACCTTGATGCATGAGTCTTGTTCATAATTATTGTCCTTACATCACCTATTAATGGAACCCATATAAAATACACACCTCCATCTTCCCTCCTTTCCATTAGTTGGTCCAGGCCACACAAGATTTCTACTGTCGCGTTCTCTACCTTGGACGCCTTACCTAGAGCACAACCAGTATCTTGTCCTTAACACTTGACTAATAGTCATGGACATTGCGCGTACTCGCCTTGGTTTCACTCTCTCCTTTCTACTTAATGCATCCGCCACTACATTCGCCTTTCTCGGATGGTAATGAATCTCACTGTCGAAATCACTTAATTAATTCAATCCATCTTCGTTGGCACATATTTAACTCTTTCTGATCGAATATGTGTTGAAGACTCTTACGATTAGTATAGATGACACTTTTCGTCTCGTACAAGTAATGCCTCTAGGTCTTAAGAGCAAACACTACTGCTCTTAATTCTAGGTCGCGTGTTGTATAATTTTTATCATGAATCTTTAATTGTCGTGATACATAGGCGGTTACCTTGCCTCTTTGCATGAGTACACAACCTAATCCTGGATTTGATGCGTCGTAGTAAACTACAAAGTCTTTTGGTCCATCAGGAAATGAAAATCTTGGTGCATTACACAAATTGTCCTTCAAAGTATGTAAAGCTTCTTCTTGTTCCCTGCCCTACTCATACTTTCGATTCTTCTACGTCAGTGAAGCAAGGGGTTTAGCAATCTTAGAAAAAAAATTGCGATGAAACGTCGATAGTAACCTGCCAATCCTAAGAACGATCATTTCTCGGATGGCGTCTTAGGTACTTTTTAATTCTTTGTTGCTTCTATCTTACTAGAGTCCACGTAAATATCATTGCTATTAACCACGTGTATGAGAAAACGCACTTCTTGTAGCCAGAATTCATACTTGGAAAACTAGGCAAACAACCTCTCCTTCTTCAGTAGCTCCAACACCAACTTCAAATGATCCTCGTGATCCACCTTAGACTTCGAGTAGATCAAGATATCATCGATAAACATAATGAAAAACTTGTCTAAATACGGCTTGCACACCCAGTTCATCAAGTCCATGAAAACCGTTGGTGCATTGGTTAACCCCAAAAAGCATAACCGTAAACTCAAAGTGTCCCCCCCCCCCCCCCCCTATATACGCTTCCTAAAGCCATCTTGAGATATATCTCCCATGTACTCTCAACTCTACGATAACCAGATCAAAGATTTTATCTAAAAAAATAAACGCGAACTTGTCAGATTCATCTAACAAATTTCAACCTGAGGAAGAATCTTGTGGCAGCTAGTCCAACTCTCGATAGTGTATGCACATTTGAAATGAACCGTCCTTCTTCTTGAACAACACAAGTTCTCCCCACGGAGAGTGACTTGGTCGAATAAAACGTATATAAAACGAATCCTAAGGGTTACGAACTATCGAATAGGGTAGCAAACGAATATCGAATCAAAGGCTAGGAAACATCTAAGGGATTTCACATATGCAAATAGATGCGAATCAAATGTCATAAGAATCCTTAAAAGAAAGGATAAAATATGTATGTACCGATAGAAAGAGCAAACGAAATAATCAACAAGCGTACCACGACAAAAGGAATACACAACGAATAATGATACGTATCAAGATTGATAAATACGAAAGATAGAATTTCTTATACCAATAATCGACTTTACTCGAAAGAACCAACTAAATACTATTTTTATAAAAATCATTTTAAAATAAAAAAGAAAGTCGCTTTAAATATAAAAATCATTTTAAATCTTAAAATCGTCTTGAATACAATTTTTATGAAAATTCATTTTAAACATGGTTGTTATAAAATAAATCTAGAGACAGTTATTTAATGGTGTATCGCATCTTATCATTTTGAATCATTTTAAACATACTTTTCGTAATAAAAAATAAAATTATTAACCATAAAAAAATAGTTTCGTATCTTATTTGTAAAGACCATTTTAAACGTATCGAATTCATAAATATCATTTTAAACATAGTATTGACAGTCAACCTGTATCATATCGTTTTATAAAAATCATTGTAAACATAGTTTTCATAAAGAGACATTAACATAAAAGCGATGTCATAACGTATTCATAAGATCATTTCAAAAATAGTTTTTCCCCAAACACCATCAAGATATACTTCAAAAGGATTTTCATAACTCGACATCAATATAATTATATTACTCAAACAAAGGATATCGTAATACCAAAATGGATTGTATAATACCGTAAAGACTTTAACATAATTTTATTGTTTGAAAGCGAAAGAAAGTACCGGGAACCATATAGTCAGAATAACAGTGAAGCGAACACATACAAGAGAAATTCATACAAAGACATTACGAACCAAAAGGGAAGAACATGAAGACTCATCCGTACTCACGATCAAAAGAACAACCATTGAAAAGTATCGGTACTAACATGTCGCAGCATGTTACCAAAATCAAAGGATATATAAAGAACGGAGTAATGATCCGTACTAATATGTTAGGAACAATTAGTGCTTAAAAGAAAATTTTGATACTCATACGAGTAATCAATACAACGAAAGAACCAATGGAACGTACCAATATCCAAAGAAGCATATCTGAACAACCAATATTCATCAAGACGCCGAATAGAAAAGTTAAATCGTCTATACCGACATGGTAAGAACAAGGAATGATAAAATGAGGGTTATATATCCGAGCGGATATTCGAGCAGACGAACAAACTCAATAATCGTAATAATAGTTGTAATAAGAGGTATCCAATATATTCATAATCGTTAGGCAAAAAGGATACTTGTTGACTACGCAACTAAGCCCAATAAAATCGCACATTAGTTAAGAGAAGAATCCCCTAACTATACAACTATCCTTATCAGGAACGCACATAACATCTTACACAGCCACCTTACAAATAAACACCGATCAATGCAATCATGGTCACAAGTCTATGTGTGTGATGCCTTTATAATTATGTTGGTCACCCATAATTATAAGTACATCCTTTCACACGTGTACTTGCTTCCAAGACTACACATCTCAATGATAACACATATATGCACATATACCACATTTCACCTCATACTTGACTCCACAAAACGATGCTCCATCAAAGCAATATTTATTTATATAAAGGTAAAATTAAAAGCGACAATAAGAAAACGAAGGTCTCGAAGCGCCTAAAATACGTAATATTCGAAAGAAATAATCGATAGCAACGTGTCGAGGTAAAAGACGGGATAAACTTATGATGGGCCTCACTTTGGTTTGACTTTGCTTTCGCAAGAGTCACCCGACTCCGCGGGTCTAGGACTGCTATGAGCATCCGACAAGAGAATTGAGTCGGCCTCCTTCTCCGACTCTTCTAACTAACCTTCCTCATTCGGTTCCTCGAGAGGCTCCTCCTCAATTGGCTCCTCTTCTAGATCTTTTGATATCGAGTAGCCCGTGGGTCGAAATAAAACTCAGAAAAATACAAGAAAACAAAATGCTTAGATAGCTAAACACATAGATCCTATTATGCAGTTATATAAAGGACTCCTAGTAATATCCTAAGTCAACCTACCCTACTAACCTATAACCAATGGCTCTGATGCCAATCTGTCACACCCTGCCAAGGCAGAATCGCGAGGCATAACAGGATAGGCATCATCACAATACATTGATGTCAACAATAGAGAATGTCTAAAATGCATTATATTAAAACCAAGTGTTATGACGATAACAAACATAAGAGGGGTCTTGTATTAAGGTTAATCGTACACACAAAATACATAGACTTGAAAATAAAATCTGAAATTAATGTCATCATAAGACAAAACAACCGAAGTACGAAATTAAGAATCAAAGACTCCATAATGCAAGTCCTACGGTCTCACTAGCCAATCTTCCTAACTTTACATTCCACATGATGCTCACCTGAAAATGATGCTTAAAATGTCAACAATAATGTTGGTGAGAGTCATAGGTTTTAGACACGCAATAATACTTGCTTTTACTGTAATTATCAAAAAAAGGAGGACAATATTGAACTATCATGAACTTATGCTAGCATGCAACCAAAATCAAATCAACATATCCACAAACATAATTTCCCATTCGGACTTAGAATAGCTGGCACTATAAGCAACCAAGCTCACCATGAATATATCACACAACATATCACATTGGGTAGGCGTACCCATCTGATCCCACAACCAACACAATATGGGTAGGTGTACCCCTTCAATCCAATAATCATAAAGCATTTAGTGGGCGTACCTCTTTCGATCCCAAATAACACATGTATCACATAGTCATATAATAGCTATGTAATGTCCAAAAGCAATTTAAAACACATAATCACAGCGATAAAACATTTCAAAATATATTTTGCATCATTTCCATCCCAATAAAAACATAAAAAATGGAAAGTGGCACATTTAATGACAGATTTCATCACATCATTGGGTAGACAAGAGATGATAATGCTTTTTAATCTCTTATCTTGATTTGCAAGTCTTTTGTCATCATGAGACTACTGCTTTTGAGGTTTGATTAAAATATTTTTAGAAGTGGATGCAGGAGACTTAGGAACATAGGGTCCATACTTCCCATATATCTCTTATACTTTAAATACCTTTAATCATTTATTCTTGTTTTCCAGATTTTTGGCAGAATTTTATAGTCACTTTATGACCACAAATAAAATTCATTCCTGACCTTCCCAATGGGTTGTGAACTACTGTGATTTTTTAGAAAAAATAATATTGAGCCTAACTATTTTATAAAAATTCAACATCACAAAGTACTCAAATTCGGATTTGAACGCACACCAAAAAGTTTGATTTTTCTAAAAATACCTAGACAATGAATTAGGACTTGTGCTTTTAGCTGGAGTTAATAGACACATAAAATATGACCTTTTATTTTTCCCAAGCCTTGAATCAACTTTAAAGTAGGGGTTTTACTCCCGGAAATCAGACCCAAATCTGACCCGAATTTACTGTTTTGACAACTTTTCTTGTAAAAATTATTTGACTAACTTCCCTACCTCAAAACCTTTTAGGGCTGGACTTTTTGGAAACTAGACTCTCTAAACTTAAATTTAGGCATAAATTCATCCCAAAACTCGTTTTTATCATTGAGATATCATTCAATCAACACGACCCAAAATTCTGCCAAACCCTAACTTTCAATTTAACGCGATCTAACCTAAACCATTTACACCCACATGCTCTAAATCTAATCCCAAACACCCCCATATAGTTTTATATCTTTAATTTTCAGAAAATTTATAAACCTTAATTATTCCATCAATTAAAGTTACTAATTATAAAAATATTAAACAAAAACTTAATTAAGATCATACCTAAACCTTTACTCGATACCACTTGAATAACCACATTGGTTCTTGATAAAAAAAAATTCTTCTTCTTGAGGGATTCGGCCAAACAAACAAAGAGGGAGAGAAAAGTGTTTTAGGGTTTTCCTTAGTTTTGTATTTATACTATCTAGAATTGTTGTTGCACTCAAATTTTGTTTCTCTTTTTTTTCTTTTTGTATAACCGGCCAAATAAACACCCCTTTATTTTTTTTATTTTTTTTAATTATTATTAAATACATATTTACCCCCTTATTTTCTTATTTTTATAAAAACCCTTTATTAATTTTGCAAACCTTTTAAATAAAAACTAGTTTTAAACTTACTATTTATAAATTTTATTTCATAAATTACTTTCCTAATTTAGAAATACTAATGCTTAATTAATTTAAATACTAGACTTAACTCAATCTTAGGAATATATTATATACTCTTACGCTCATATATCAATTATTTACCAAATTACACGATAACGCATAAAATCATGCTATCATTTACATTGTCACAAAATGTGAACGAAATGAAATAGCTACCAAAACCACAACTCAATCACTAATAGATGAACACGCATCACGGATTGATATCAAATACTCATATACGATCACATAAGCACACAATTATAACACATATAAATACTTTAGTCAACTCTAACTGTTTGACTAACCTGCTCAAGTCTCGGTTGTCATAGTATCCCCTCCTTTAGGAAATTTCATCCCGAAATTTAACTAGTAGGTTCAATAGCACGGTCAACAAACAATCGAGGATACTTAGCTTTTATATGGTCCTCACGTTCCCACGTGAACTCAGAGCCACGCTTCGAATTCCAACGAACCTTAACAATTGGAATCTTACTATGCTTCAAACTCTTAACCTCACGATCTATAATTTCTATGGGTTCCTCAACAAAATGAAGGGTTTTGTCAATCTTGATCTCGTCTAGTGGCACATGCAGATTTGCATCCGCCAAACACTTCTTCAAATTCGACACATGAAATGTGTAACTCTTCGGGCAATCTTAACCGATAAGCTACATGACTGACCCTTTCAAGAATTTCAAATGGTCTTACATACCTTGGTACCAACTTACCTTTCTTTCCAAAATGTATCACGCCTTTCTAAGGCGAAACTTTCAGTAACATTTAATCCTGAACCTCAAACTCTAGTGGCTTGCGCCTATTATTAGCATAGCTCTTCTGACGATCTCTTGCCGCTTTGAGCTTTTTCTTTATCAAGACTACTTTATCAGTCGTCTCTTGCACTAATTCCGGTCCAATTAACCTACTTTCTCTAATTTCAGCCCACCGAAAGGGCGACCTACACTTCCTTCCGTATAGTTCTTCAAACGGAGCACATCGAATACTCGAATTATAACTATTATTATAAGAAATTTCAGCTAACGGTAGGTGAACATCCCAACTGCCACCAAGGTAGATCACACACGCTCTTAACATATCCTTCAATGTGTGAATTGCACGCTCACTTTATCCATCCATCTGAGGGTGATAAGCCGTACTCATATCCAATCGCGTTCCTAAGTCTTTCTGTAATGTTTGCCAGAAACATGATGTAAACCGTCCATCCCGATCCAAAATAATCGACACAGGCACTCCATGTCGTGCGACGATCTCATCAATGTACAAC
This sequence comes from Tanacetum coccineum, assembly GCA_026074375.1. Taxonomy (NCBI): domain Eukaryota; kingdom Viridiplantae; phylum Streptophyta; class Magnoliopsida; order Asterales; family Asteraceae; genus Tanacetum; species Tanacetum coccineum. The sequence goes on from BQNB010092775.1 coordinate 23,357, forward strand.
CTTGCCAACTTCTCCATACTATAATCCTCACGCGTTGATAGGAAATAAGCTGACTTGGTTAGTTTGTCGACTATTACCCATATAGTATCATGCCCACTCTTCAACCTAGGTAACTTCGTGATAAAATCCATAGTGATATTATCCCATTTCCACTCGGGTATCTCTGGTTGTTGCAATAAACCCAAAGGCCTTTGATGCTTCGCCTTCACTTTTGAACAAGTTAAACATTTGCTAACATACATAGCGATATCCCTCTTCATACCCGGCCACCAATACATATCTCAAAGATCATGGTACATCTTATCCGCTCTTGGATGCTCAGATTACCTAGTCTTATGAGATTCGTCCATGATTATGGTTCTCACACATCCTACTAACAAAACCCATATGCGATCCATAAAGTACAAGCTTTCATCTTCTTTCCGTTTCATCTGATGGTCCAATCCATGTAATCTTTCTGCTGGCACGTTCTCTTCCTTAAACGCCTCACTCTGGGCTGCCAGTATCATTCTTTTAACTTCGAACTGAATAGTCATAGCCATTTCTCGTACACGTTTAGGTTTTACTTGCTTTCTCTACTTAAGGCATCCACTACTACGTTCGCCTTACTTGGATGGTAGTGAATCTCACACTCATAATCGCTGAATAACTCAAACAACCTCCTTTGACGCATATTCAACTCCTTCTGATCGAATATGTGTTGAAGACTCTTATGATCTGTATAGATGACACTCTTTATTTCGTACAAGTAATACCTCCAAGTCTTAAGAGCAAACACTACAGCTTCTAATTATAGGTCGTGTGTTGTATAATTCTTTTCATGGATCTTCGATTGTCGTGATACATAGGCGATTACCTTGCCTCTTTGCATGAGTACACAACCTAACCCTTGATTCGACGCGTCACAATAGACTACAAAGTCTTCTGGTCCATCAAGCAATGACAATATTGGTGCATTACACAAATTGTCCTTCAAAGTCTGAAAAGCTTCTTCTTGTTCCCTGCCCCACTCATACTTCCAACTCTTCTGTGTTAGTGAAGTAAGGGGTTTAGCAATCTTAGAACAATTCGTGATGAAACGTTGATAGTAACCTGCCAATCCTAAGAACGATCATATCTCGGATGACGTCTTAGGTACTTTTTAATTCTTCAATGCTTCTATCTTACTAGAAGTCTATGTAAATATCCATTGTAGTTAAACCATGGGTCTGAGAAAAACGCAGCTCTTGTAGCTGTACTTATACTTGGAAAATAGGCAAACCAACTTGCCTTATTTCGCAGCTCGCAACACCAACTTAAAATGAACCTCGTGAATCCTATTAGATTCGAGTAGATCAATATATCATCGATAAACATAATGTAAAACTTGTCTAAATACGGCTTGCATACCCGGTTCATCAAGTTCATGAAAACCGCTAGTGCATTGGTTAACCCGAAAGGCATAACCGTAAACTCAAAGTGTCCATATCGAGTCCTAAATTGCAGGTCTTAAGGATACTTATTCCATGTACTCTAACTGATTGGTAACCAGGAACAAATATCTATCTTAGAGAATACTCAAAACTTGTAACTGGTCGAACACGTCGTTGATCTGGTGGAGTATTCTTGGTAGTCGGCTTGTGCAACTCTCGATAGTTTATGCACATTCGAAATGAATCGTCCTTCTTTTGAACAACACAAGTGCTCCCCACAGAGAGTGACTTGGTCGAATAAAATGTATTTCAATAACTTCTAAGGGTTACGAAATATTGAATAGGGTAGCAAACGAATATCGAATCAAAGGCTAGAATACATATAAGGGATTTTACATATGCAAATAGATGTGGATCAAATGACATAAGAAACCTTTAAAGAAATGATAGAATATATATACCGATAGGAAACGCAAACAAAAGAGTCAACAAAGCGTATCAAGACAAAAAGGAACACATATCGGATAACAATACATTTCAAGATTGATAAATGAGAAAGATATAATTCTTCTACCAATAATCGACTTTACTCGAAAGAACCAACTAAATACTGTTTTTATAAAAATCATTTTAAAATGATAAAGAAAGTCGTTTTAAATATAAAAATCATTTTAAATATATATAAAAAATATAAATCGTCTTAAATATAATTTTTATAAAATTCATTTTAAACATGGTTGTCATAAAAAAATCTAGTGACAGTTATTTAACAGTGTATCACATCTTACCATTACGAATAATTTTAATTATACTTTTCAAAATAAAAATAAAATTTATTAACCATTAAAAAATAGTTTCATATCTTATTTGTAAAGACTATTTTAAGCATATTTTATTCATAAATATCATTTTAAACATAGTATTGACAGTCAACATGTATCACGTCGTTTTATAAAAATCACTGGAAACATAGTTTTCATAAAGAAACATTCACATAAAAGCAATGTCATAACGTATTCATAAGATCATTTCAAAAATTATTTTTCGCAAACACCATCAAAATATACTTCAAAAGGATTTTCATAACTCGACATCAATATAAATATATTACTCAAACAAAGGACATCGTAATACCAATAGGGATTGTAAAATACCGTAAAGACTCTAACACAATTCTATTGTTTTGAAAGCGTAGTATGAACAAATAGGAACCATATAGTCAAATAATCATGAAAACGACACATTCACAAGAGAATTTATGCGAAGACTTATTCGAACCAAAAGAAGAACGTAAAGACTCATCCGTACTCACGATCAAAAGAACAACCAAAGAAAAGCGTCGGTACTAATATGCCGCAACATGTTATGAAAACCAAAGGATACATAAAGAACGGAGTAATGATTCGCACTAAATATGTTAGGAACAATTAGTGCTTAAAAGAAAATTTTGATACTCATATGAGTAACCAATACAACGAAAGAACAGATCCGATGTACCAATATTCATCAAGACGCCAAATAGAAAAGTTAGATCATCCATACCGACATGGTACGAACAAGGAATGCTAAATGAGGGTTATATATCCAAGCAAATAATTGAGCAGATGAACAAACTCAATAATCGTAATAATAGTAATAACAGGTATCCGGGGTATCCGCAAACATTAGATAGGAGGGAAACTTACTAACTTCATAACTATTCATAATACAACCGCACATAATGCAACATCTTACACTACATCTAACAAGCAACACCAATCAATGC
>BQNB010092776.1:7138-26533 GCA_026074375.1 Tanacetum coccineum
AAAATGTGTATAAAAAAAATATGTATAAAAATGTGCATAAAAATATGTGTTTAAAAATATGTGTATATAAACGTGTATAAAAATATGTGTATAAATATGCGTGTAAAAAATGTATGTATAAAATGTGTATAAAAACGTGTATAAAATGTGTGTATAAAAATGTGTATAAAAATGTGTATAAAAACGTGTGTAAAAATATGTGTATAAAAATATGTGTTTATAAATATTTGTATAAAAACGTATATAAAAACGTGTGTATAAAAATCTGTGTGTAAAAACGTGTGTATAAAAATATTTGTATAAAAATGTATATAAAAAAGTGTATAAATCCAAAAAATAATTAAAAAATAAAAATAAACAACCGTTAGTATAAAGGACTAACGTTGCAAACGTTCATTGGCTAAAAATTCTAACATTGCAAACGGTCGTTAAGTGGAACAAAAATATAGCTGGTTCCGGTAAAACAAATTTGATGGTGCAATTAACACAAAACTTGAAAGTTCGTTACATTAAGTGAAACAAAAAAAAGTTCACGTACCAAAACGAAACAATAGCGAAAGTACGTTGCTATTGTACGACTAAAATATAACACACACGAAGTTTATTCATTGTCTGACATGTCAGACCTAAATGACTATGTTAAGTTGCCTCTTCTATTAAAGATTTATAAGTAGTAGTTTTGGATTAAGCATTTTTATTAATTATGAATTGTATATGGTTCAAGTATTATATATATTATATATCTTAATATATACACTTTGTTATGGAATCCGCTGCCAGGCGGATTTGTACCGCCCACCCTGCGGGTGTCCATGACCCGGTTTCAACCCGCCCAATGTTTTGGCCTAAGGCCCAACCCTCTCCCACTATCCCACCGCCCCGATCCAATAAAACTTATCTTCCACTTCCACTGCTTCTCCCTCTCTCTCTCGATTCTTCTTCTTTCGTACCCAATTTTTCTCCATCTGGATTCCACTGATACTGCAGGTGGTATCATCTTATGAATTTAGATAGTGATCCATCATCTCCCATAAGTATAAAAAAAATTAGCCACCAAAAACAATCACATAGTCTTTGATTTTCCGGTGAAGCCACACAGGCAACACAAAATCGACATGCAGTTGTTAGAATCAAGATGAAGAGCTGTCGTTCCGGTGGTACTTTCTTCCTTTCTCTTACTTTAGGTGTCTAGCGTCCCAGTTGTTTGTTGTATTCAAGTTTGTCTTTGTATGTTGTTTTTTGAGTTTTAAGGGATGGAGATGAGGATGAAGATGAGAATGACGATAAGAGATTATGTGTATGGATTATATGTTTAGTTAAAAATTGAAACTTTATTAAAATTTTGGATCAATTTGAGATAAAAGTGTGGTTTGAATGTTAATGAAATTAGTTTGATTTTGGCATCAATAGTTGATTTCTTGGCATCTTTTTTATGGTTAATCAGTTGTTTGGAGGCGAAGCTATGAGAGTGTTAAAAGCAAGAATAGTAAAGGAGGTTGAAGCAAATCAAAAAAGGATTAAGAAAGAGCTTGAAAAGCAAGATGTCTTGAGGCGAAAGGTATTTCTTTTCCCTCTCGATTCATGTTGGTGATTAGGTAATAGTGTTCCGAGATAAGTAATCTAAAAAACGTGTCACAATACAGGTTGATTATTTCAAAGTGCCTTAGCACATTTTTTTGATTTTACGTTTATGAACTTGAATTGTGTAATAAGTGAACCCTTTGTTGTAGCGACCTTCTCCAAGAATTCATAGAGTTATAAACGGTTTCAGCTCTTTTAGACATTAATGAACTCTGACCGCTCGAGTCATGTGTAGACAATTTGTTCAGTTTGTATATATTTATTGTATTGAAAATTGAATGGAGGACACACTGTGTTTGGATTAGCTTATATTGCGCCCTTATTTGAATTTCAGAGTCTTTGTTGAAACATCGTATTGATACGTGAAAAAAGGGTCTTGATTAACATTATACATACCCTCATTTAATGACTCATATGGCATCGTAACAGCGCTAAAAGACTTTTTGTCCTTTGCAGGCTATTTGCACGTGATCCAGTTGTACTCCGTTACTCTCTTTATGATATGAGAATGAGATATTAGGAGGCTGTGATGAGTCTCGGTGCGATGGATTAAAGCTGAGATTGTCTGTGTCTTGGCAGGGCAAATTTGTATATTTGCAGCCATGGCGGATATATCCTCTTTTTTCTATTGTCTACCTATCTGAGCTTCATTTTTGCATTTACATTCAAGCTTTGATATTTTCATTTAGGTGTGTTTGCAATTGCTTTTTTTTAAGTATCATTTTTTTCGTGCACACAAGTTGTAGTTTGTTGGTGGGATTAAACGATATAGTCTAGGTGTGTTATATCCAACTTACGCGTATACTACGTGGCAGATGATTGCATTTTACGATCCGTTTTTCATGGTTTAACTGCTTAATTGCAGATGAACGAGCAGAAATTACTGTGAAATGCCCAAAATGCGGAAACCTTGGACATATACGTGCTTTGTTAGGAGAGCAATGTTTGCCTATGAAGCAGGTTTGTTTGGACTTTCATTTATCTTTCATCATATTATTTTGCCTACATATTGTACTTTTAGGTTCGTGTCTTGGTTGATTAGTGATATATTGGTGAATTTAGGATGTTTAGAAAGAATTACAGGTGATAAGCTGATATCTGCCTAATTCACAATCACACTGGCTGTACAAAAAAAATTGCGTAAATTGAGTTTTAAAAGGCCTTTTGGTGTGTTTTGGTTGCGATTTTTAAAAGGCCTTTTGCTTAATTCACAACCAACCGCCCTGTTAAAAGGCCTTTATGTATGTTTTGGTTACTTAATTCGGCATACAAATTCAGTAACCAGAAGGCCTTTTTTTCTGTATAAAATTCAGCAACCAAACTATGTTTTTAAGACACAGCAACCGAACAACCTTCAAAAGCATTTTCCTGCACAAAATTTCAGCCAATCAAACGTCCATTTAAAGTCACTTTTCTGCACAAAAAATTCCGCAATAAAACAACCCTTTTAAAAGCATTTTTTCTGCACAAAATTTTCAGCAACCAAACACCCTTTTAAGATCACTTTCTTCACAAATTTCTATGACCAATTTGCTTAAAGATGAAATATGTACTTCGCAAAAGACATGCTCACAGTTATGCACAATATTCTTCACAACTAATATCAGCAAAGATACTACCTTCTAAAAGTCCTTTTTCGCACAACAAATTTCAACATTGAACCAGGCAGCAGACCTGAACCAGAATGTATTTCGAGCTATATTTAAGTTGCAGCCATGCCGTATGTTGACTTTAATAGTATGTGGTCTGTGTAGCAACAGTTATGGACTTGAATTTTCAGTCATTAGCTGATTGATCCTCTTTTTGGAATTACATTGATATTCGCTACAAAAAAATTTGCATAAAATCTCACTATTGATTACTCAAACTTGCTTTATTAGTTTTCTTTTGTATGTTTTCAGTTTGGAGGGAAAGGAAGAGGAGGCTGTAGATCGTCTTTGTCCAAAAAAAAGCGGTAAACTACCTTAGTTACAACTTAAAAGCCCCAAAACTCCAGTCACAGGTATGGTTTAAACATCTTTCATGTCACAGTTTCATTACCTAATGATCTGTTACATTTTCATTATATATAGCTGTTCAAATGCCCATTTTTCTCATCATCTGAACAACAATACCAACATAAATGAGTTCCTTACAATTTTCGCCCACTTCCCGGTCAATGTCTCGACACACAGCTATAATTTTAAGGTACAACACTAAGTGCGGTTATACTGAGTTGGCTATGTTTAGAGTTGTTCAGGCAGAGGGGGAGTAATCTGAAAACATGTAAGGCAATCAACAAATGATGTTCATGAGCTTCTCGAACGTCCTGTATCCAACTATGTATACAAGATGTTTAGAAAAATAATCACTTTTTAGATAATGAGGTCGCAACATGCTTATCTAACTGGTCCTTCCTAGCGAAAAGGTGTTTGAAATTCTTAGCGTAGTATATGTTTGTTAATTTTGTAAGTATTATTGATTATTTGCCGTGTTTTACTCCATAAATTATGGTTTCTGGAAGTGAAGACAACTGTTATTAGGATGGAATATTGTGCAGAAACAGTCCTTATATTATTGTCGCGTTTGGATAATTTCGCAATGCATATTTTCTGTGGTCATACTTTCTGATTTTAATGGCTTAGCAACATGTTTAAAGTAGAATTAGTATTTGAATACATTGAGGAATGTTGTTTCAATTCAAGTATGCAATCGCAGAATGGTTGTTTAAAATAGTTGTGCATTGTTGCTTATCATCTATGTATTACACATCTTTCATCTTACTGTATCCAAATTTGCATTCTAACTACACGCTTAAATTCTATATGCCGAATGGAAACGGTGCCCCGCCAAACATCACCGCAGCGAGCTGCGGGCTCTCCACACAGTTAAATATTTATCAAAACAAACGTTTATGTTATTTTTGTACTCCAAAAGCTACAGTAAATATTTTTTTCATATTATTTTTATAATTTACAAAAATGAAATGAACAGTAACCATCATTATAAAAAAAAAGGGTGCGTTTTTTCAAAAAGTTTGGATTCGGTTTAAGATTTGGTACAGGTTTGAAAGAAAAGTATAAAAGATAAAAGTTATGATAGTATTAAAGGTGTTTGTTTCATATAATGGAATAGATGTTGGAATTATATTTTATTATTATTTTAGTAATAAAAAGAAAATAAATAAACAAAAACTCAACCTGCACATTAAATGAGAACAATTAAATATATGAAAATAATCCCACTTACACATTGTTCTATGAAAGTCTCTTAAAATGTCAGAAAAGTCATGCAGCCCTATGACTTTTGTAGAAAACCTTCATCTAAGAGTGTTAAATACTGTGCTAAACACCATAACATTCAACCAAACATTTGTGCGTTTGTTTAGTGGGTATCCAACTGTTTGAATAGTATCATTCCTTAGAATTGCAGTGTATGTTAAGCCAATATAAAATCAACATAATTAATCATTACAAAATTTGATTCCTCTTTAAGGCCGTGACTTTTGATGAATGAATCAAATGTTTCACGCAGGTCCCACACAACTAACATCCTCAGCCACATATTTACAAATCCTTCTTAATATATATGGTATATTTTATTAAATAATAATATTATATTTCATACAAACTTAAATATAATAGTATATATATTTTATATATAATTATATAATTCAATTTTTAATTTCTTTCATACCTTTCCCAATCTATCCGATTCTAATCCCTTCTACAGAAACCAACGCACCCTTTAATTTATCTATGATTGTATACTTGAATCCCGAAAAGTTATAAAGCAAAACGCACCTTAAGTACTTACCACACACACACAAACATCCAACCAACTTCATCTGCTTCCACTCGCATCTCTATAATACTGGACACGTGTTAATCATAACCATCCATGATAATCTCTGATAAATCAATCAAAAACGTGAATATAAGAACCCACATCTTCACCGACCCCACCCACATTCAGATCGATGACTCAATCTAAACATCTATGGGAGTGTAAACAAACTTTTGAAGCGAGCAGTTATTCAATCCGATTGGCAGGTACGTTGTTTTTATAAGATACAGAAGCACGATGGAAGAAGAGGGATTCAAGACAAAGTCCTTAACAAAAAAAGGTAACAAATCTTTATTCAGAGTTCACGTCTTATTTCATTCAATTTAAACGATTAATAAAACTTATCATAAAAAAATTGGTTACTTTTAAATAGTGTCTGTCATAATTTGGTTTTTGTTAATTTATTTTGTTAAATAATTTTAATGGTTTTTTAATAATTTGTTTTTTGTAGTTGTAGATTTTGATGGCAAGCGGTGGTAGAATTGAGGAGAGGAAGAAGAATTAGGTGAATTGTTAAAGTGGGAGGATTTGATTTTTTTTAACGAAACACATTCATGTGAATGACCGGTCGTAGTTGCAGTTGTGTAGTATGTCGGGAGACCGTTTTATGGGTTGCAATGTCATCCTGAGGTATAAGATTTATGATTTTGACTTTGCTGCGAAAATGAGTCCAAAACACCCTTTAAAATGTATACGAGACACGTTGTACCATCGAAAGTCGAATCGACAAACAGGGGATCAATATTTGATTTTGGGTCCACTGGGTATGAGACCCCCAGGACACTTATCTTTTTTGTCCATCTCTGTTTAAGTGTTACTTTGAGGCTCATGTCTATCTGGTAGCTTTATCTTGGTATAATACTTTTGATTATGTTTTGAGATTTCTTATTTAGAGTCCTTAGTTGTTTATGTGGTTGATATAAAGTTGCTTTGAATAAATAGTTTGAGATTGGTTAAGATTATCCTTGCCCTTTATCGGATCAAAAGATCTTGGGATTGCTTATTGGCTTATTAGCTTTAGCTCCAGATGACATAAGTACTTTTGAACCATGTCTGATTACTTGCGGTGTTCGGACTGGGTTGTTCCGACCAGCCAACCTAAATTGTTCACCTTAGAGTTGATGTGGACTGACCTATTGCCACACTAGGAGGTCAATTTTATTGATTTAATGTGCGTTGTTTATTATATGCAGGAAATGTCTAATCTCTTGTGCGTTCTGAAAGCTTGAAGAAAGAGGTAGAAGATGTGAATAATGGACAGAAACTTATAACTGAGAATTCAAGGAATTAACCGTTGACAACATATGAGAAAAAGGTTCTATCGGTTTGAAGAAACATGACCTGGAGCTGCTCATAATTATCAACAAGAGTTGTCGTCTTCGTTTTTCCTACTGCGAATTATGCTGTGGAGCTGCAACACTATAGCCTATTCTCTTTGTTGGTACCCCAATGCCAACTCTTCTTTAAATGGGTAAGTTTTTTTTCCTTCCTTTTTGGCACTGTTTACCACTAATTGAGTCGATTTGGATTATTATAAGCGCCGAACGGTTAAAATGGGTAGAAATTTGTCATAAGTGAATTCACATGTGTGCATTCACCTCATCAACTTATTAAAAAAATTAAAATTATTTTAACCTTCTATTCGTGAAATTATTATAGCTTACACCATCTCTGATGGATGTGCGTATATTCGTGAAAGTATTAGCATGGCGATGGAGGTGGTTATGGTTAGCTGCAACTAAAGCTGATACAAGGGTGAGCACACAAAGTAATATTTCTCTCTTAGCCTGTAATAAACACCTTCCTTTCACGACTATTCAATATATTGATTTGCCCAATATTTTCAAGTTTTTTAAAAATCTATGTAGTAAACGTAAAGAATGGGCTGTTATTCGTATTGGAAGGCCTTTAACCCTTGACAAGTAGATGTCAACATGAAAAGCAAAGAGCAGTCATAATTGTGGTATGAGAAATTGACATCCCTCGCTTACAGGTCGATTTAGAAAACTTTGGTGAAGTTAGTTGGACATTGTTTATATTTTATCGTATGGTTTAATTTTGTTGCCTAAGACAGCTTTCGTTTCTTTTCAGTGTAAATAAATTGCTTATAATGCATATGAGATATTATAATATGAAATACCAAACGCTTCCTAAGTTATGAATACATGCAATTAGGCATTCTCGAATTAGTGAAAAAAACTGAAACCTTTACAATTTTTAATAGTGTTAACTGCAACTGATATGCAGTATATGTATTGGGTATGTTTGTTGATTTTATCGATTATGAAGTATGTTGATCCTCGACCTGATAAGTTGCATACTCTAAATATTTGAATCCCTCGACCTGAAAAGTTGCATACTCTAATACTTTAAATTTGTTTATTTTTGGCTATTAGTTTTTAAAGTTGTTGGATTCGATGTCCACAATTCGTACTCAAAAGGCCGTAATATAAGTAACAGATTTACTACTGTTTAAAATTTTCGTTAAGGGTTCAAGTAGTTTTAACTTTGCTGATTTCAGTTGCTAGCGATTTACAGATGATTTGTTAACATAGAAGGTTGAGTCTGTTATAGGGCTTGCATTAACTGTTGATAAATGAAGACAATTAGGATTTTAGTAATGTTTTATTGTTTCTCAATAACTTTGGCTACACTTTCCTACGGATGAGATGCGTAGTGAGCTTTAAAGTTTGTTCGAGAGAATAATAAAACTTTTTCTTTATAAACTACGGAAGAGATGCGTAGTGAGCTTTATAAACTACGGAAGAGATGCATAGTGAGCTTTATAAGTAAAATCTTTGGGTGTTTTTGAAGGTGCATTAGAAACAAATTTGTGACTCAAATCCCCGAAGTAAGATTATCTTCACACTATTTTTAATTTCAAGAGTTGATGTTTGTAATTTACTAAAAACATGGTGATGCTTGCGACACAGTATATTTGGTGGTGTTTTGAAGGAGGTGCTGCACAAAAATAGGTACACTATGCAAATTTTAAGTTGTTTATCTTATACAATTTTGAGATTATAAACATTTAATTTTGTTTTTCTAATTGTTGTTTTATGCTATTTTGGGTTGTGGGAGGGTATGGGTATTTACTGCGAAGGAAGGCGAAAGGTCGTCGCGGTGTTTTGAAGCCATTAAAACTAGCACACCTGCGATACCCCGAAGCCTAAAGGCACCCTCTTCGATTAGTTTTTGTTTTTAACGGATTTTGAATTTATTGGTGGTGGGGCCTTTTTCGAGATTGCAATTATCCATGTTGATTAGTTTTTAGACGGGTTTGCACATAAGCTTTAAGTTTTCGGTCTATCGTTTTCTGTTGTTGCAATTGGGTTTTAATTGGTTGTGTTTCAGTTTCTATTTGAATTTCAGGTTAAACGGAAGGAATTCAAACCTGCTGATAGGGAAAACGGCGAAAACGTAACCGTAGCAGAAAACACTCGAATGAATGTCGATTTCCAGGTATGAACTGCCTGTGCCATTTTATAATTTTTAGTTGCGTTAGCTGTTTAAATTGGCAAGCCACACCAACAACGAATGTATCTTCATTGGATATCCTGCCTTATATTGGCAATGGTCCCCTGAACTTAGCTATCAGTCAATCGCTTTTCGCATATAATTATCTAAATGCAGATCAGTGCAAAATATGACTAACACAAACTTTGTACATATATCTGGTCTCACCAGTTACCCAATTTGTAACAGTTACTTGCTGTGTTTTAGTTTTCAAATCCTAGAAAAAATAAAAATTATTAAATACAGCGAAAATTGTCTCAACTCTTGGCTGTCTTGCAGTGGCTTATGGCATAAACAGGAAAAACAACGAGCTACCTAATGGATGATTAATGTCAGTGAGGAAGAACGACGTTGAGTCACCAAAACCGTTTCATGCTACCAGACGCGCAAGCAACTGGGGATCGGACGTCATCAGTAATTTTTTGCACACACCTGCGTGGGCCAACACTATAGTGGATTAAGAAATATATATCTAATAACTTATAGTACTAAAAAAGTTTTAAGTTCAATTCGAAATGTGCTAAAAAAATGAATAATCCCAAATACCCTCAAACCTTAATTTTAAACAATGTTAATCTGATTTTTTATTTTATAGAATATGTCATAGGAGTGCTATACGCAGACACTTGGCAATAATGACAGTTACATTTTTTGATCGGAAGCTTGAGGAAGATTTGGGTCCATGTTAGAAACACTTTCAACGCTCACTTACTACAGAATCATTGGGTAAGCCACACACGCTTGATATACTAAACTATCTGCATTTTAATATTAATGCAGTCTTTCTTTTGTTTTAGTTATGTTTTTATGTAAAATTTATATTGCAGACATGAGATTTTGGGGTGTGGCGACAGAAGTACGCAATCACAATATTCGCAATATAAAGGGAAAGAAACAGCAGTAGATGACCCTAATGCAAACGTCCCTCTTGCTATTTATAAATCGGCTAAAGTTTTTGATTTAAGAAAGTTACGGTTGTAGCGTATACGGTGGATTTGCTGACATGAGTATAGACCAAAGGGAAAACAAATTCGGGAGTATTTGATGAATGTGACGATGGAGAGCTAAATACTAAGTTTTTCGGGTTTGCTAATGTTTAACGCGATAGATGTGTATTCGCTGCCTGATATGATGATAGATGTTACGGACATCACTTTTTCCCTGATGTGGAAAATTTGAGGGATGTCTGAGAAATACGTTTTAGAGAATGTAAAAAGATAAACGTTGGTGGCGTGGTGTATTGGTCTATTGAACGATACGTTGGACGGGCGATGAGATTCTGGTCAGAAGTAGTTGAAGAACAAAGAAGCTACGAAAAACACCTTAGCCACATTTTCAATGCACAACATTCAAAGAAGTTAAAGGTATTGTTTTACTCTATGACTTTACTCATTGGATTGCCTATTTTGTTATGCTAATGCAGTTGCTTATATCATACTAAAAATAATTTTAACTTTTTTTTATTTAGAGGAAACATAATCAAAGTGGCATTATGGGACACAGGCTAGTTGGTTTAACAAATGTGCCATCATGACCCTTTTACAGACAACCGATATTGCTGTCTGAAAAGGTGTCATATCGATGGTTCATATACTGCTATTTTGACTTTTTGTTGGTGCCATATTGAATAAAGTATTCAAATATAAAAAACATGTTCTACAGTAGTTTATACCTAAATTTTTCCGTTTATAGCGCTGAATTTCTCTGATTGACACGTCTGATAATTGTATTGCATAATGCTGCAGTATACATCCTTTGAGAAGCGTCACTATTGAATATTCGCGAATTAAGTAATAGATCTTTGCAGCAAGTAACAAATCCCAACAGATCCATTTTAACAAATATGGTCCCACCTGTTTTAACATTTTTCAGTTTGTGACGTACTGCGAAAAGTAATGTAATGGATAACTATTCCTTGGCAGTATTTGGGAAGTCCACAAACAAAATAAGTGTCCATGTGGCAGTAGTTGGGAAGTCCCCAAACAAGACCGAAGACAATAGATAATGTTGACAAATATTGTATTTCTGTAAAGTGACCCAACTTTATATTAAGGGGGTGTTTGGGACTGCTTATTTTAAACTGCTTATCTGCTTGAAACTCAACAGTTTTACCCAAAATATGCATCCATTGCTTAGTGTGAGCTGATAATCCTTAAATAAGAAAATTTAGATGATCCTCTTAACATTGCAAATACTTAACCACGGCTTCATTTTGAGCTTGACAAACAGGCAGCTTAAGATGGGAACATTATAACAGGTAAGTGCCAGCCATCAGGTTTCACGAGGAGACTCAACAGAAAACATGGTTCGATAATCTTGCCGTTTTTCGTTGATATCGGTGTAATTCTTAAAGCATGATTCTATATGTTGAGCTCATTTATTATAAGGAATGAGTGAAACTAGATATGGGTCCAAACGGATCTTTTGGTCAGAATTCCAAAACATAAGATTTTCTACTAATAATTGGGGTCAACTTATACTCTGTATCATCTTAAACATATTATCAGGATCCATATTTGCGCATCTTAGCCACATAGTTTTACACTCGGACGGAAAGAGGCATTTTTACCGACAAGATTTTCTACTAATAATTGGTGTCAACTTATACTCTGTATTATCTTAAACATATTATCGGGATCCATATTTGCGCATCTTAGCCACATGGTTTTACACTCGGACGGAAAGAGGCATTTTTACCGACACTTGACAGTTGCTTACATCTACCTCTTTTTTGCTTCCAGCTACCAAAAACTACAATAACAAAGAAAAAGTTGGCGGAATCACAGGTGCATGTAGAAAGTAAAGAGATTGCAGGTTGTTTTTCTTACTCGCTGCTTCTTTTCTTCGCCACATAAATTTCTGTTTTGTTGATTGTGAGTTTGTTGCAATGCAAATAGGATGCGGGAGGTAAGGATTGTTTCATCTAAAAAATTATGGCCCACGTTAGCAACGTTATGAAAAAAAACTTCAAATTTCGCCGATGTAGCACTGTCTATAGCACCCGCAGTTTCAGCTCGAGCAACTGCCCCCACGCCTTCGCCTGATGCTGGAGCAACACTCTCTGTCCCAATTTCTTGATTAGTTACGTAAGTAACTACGAAGATGTAAGCATAATTCTTTAAATTTCTAATTAATCTTTTTCTACTTTTGTTTATAAAGATTTAAGTTATTAGTTTGTTTCTTGATATGAATGGGTTTAGTTGATAAAGTGGTGTTTGGGATTGCTTATTTGTCTGCAGGTCATTATATTCTGCATGTTCACGAATATCCAGAAAAGCTTACGCTGACTTATAAACCAGAGGAAGACATCGAGTCTGCTGAAAGCGAATAGATGTTGTTTGCTGGAAAAGTATACATGTTGCATGATTAACAGTAAACGTGGAAGATGTCGTACTCCACTTTTGCTACAATCTGGGGTTAATTTGCTAGCTCATTGATAATAGCCGATTAATTGTTTTCTGTTTCCAGCTTCAACCTTCATGTTTATGTTTGTTGATGATGAACATTGCGAATTTATATTCTGTGCATATAGATGCAATGTAAGCCAGAAGTTATGGACATTTGAAAACTCATTAGTTGTTATCTGACTCCCTTCATATAATGTCAAACTTGGATAATTTATTTAGAACAATTTTGTTTCATTACCCTGTTAGTTGCATGTGTACACATAACTTTCATCTTTCAACCATTGGGTGTTAATTTTTAAGGTTTGGATCATATATCCTCATTTTGCTTTGATTTGATAATTTGTTGTGTCGCTGTTATCTTCTTCCAATCTTATTTCACCTCACTAGAGTTCTAAACCTTGCAATTGATTTGTATTATATTTTTGATATTGTTTGCAGAAATTAATATACTTTACTAACACAAACACAGTTATATGCATTTTGTTTTGCTAAGCAAAATAGAAATTTTGAGCCCTCCCCAGCTTTTTGTATTATACAAAAGCCTTATCAAAGTAATGCTTAATATTGTGTGGGTGGGTGAATAAACTTTATAACTTATACACTAATGGTCAGTATAGTAAATTAGTTGAAGTTCTAATTTGTATACTGCCATGATTATTGTTACAAAGTAAAGAATGGTTTGTACCAAATGACGACCCAATACTCCTAAGATGTTCAAATTGGGTGCTTTGCAACTTTTTAACGTCAACATGATAATCCCGCGGCAACTTTTTATATATTATATATTATATATATATACTTTATATTAAAGTGCAGGATCGCACTTTGAATGCACTTATTAATGAGCTCCATTTAAATGCTTTTACTTTATATTAAAGTGCAGGATTGCACTTCCAATGCACTTATTAATGAGCTCCCTTTAAATGCTTTTAACCCGCCCGACCCGGGTTTTCTTGGGTCTTATTTATTGACAACACACGTGTCTCCCTTCTTCTTCCACTGCGTCTCTCTCCCATTTCCCCATCCCATCCTTCTTCCTGAATCTTCTTCCCACCAAAACATATCTCCATCACAACAAACCCATAAACATCTTCATTCTCCAACGCATTTTCCCCACTTAATCTAACATCCCTAAATCATCACGCTTGCACATCAAAATCAATAACCCTAAGTGTTGTTTTTCGTCTTGTTGGAATAGTTTTCGATCGTAGGTAAGATCCAAATTAGGTGAACTAATTAATTGTATGCACTAATTTGCTTGGTCTTAAGTATTACCGTAAAGACCCTGTAGTTTGCTTTTTTCTTTAATTTTATTAATAATTCTAGATGTTGAATTCTTAAATCAGGGCTTCCTTAAATTTTAGGGTTTTTGTTATAATTTTTTTTGTTTTTATATAGTTTTGGGTTTTTCGTAGTTCGTATCATATCAGCCACCACAACTGCAATATGTTGCTGAAAGTCAATAAAAACTAATGGGCTTGGTTTTGATGGAAGGAAAAATGATCTATGGAAAAAAGTTGTGAAAAGAGGTTGTAAAGCTGAAGCTTTTTGGGACATATGAAGACATGCTTTTGTGGAAATGGAACCTATTACTGATGCTATAATTTGGATACTATTTTGGAGCAAGCTAAACAAAGTTCTCAACCTATTATTATTGATTGGTATGTGTTTGTTTTCGCCTTATTTTTAATGTTCTCTAACGCGTTCAATTGAAATACAATTTTTCCTGTATTAAAGACACGCAAATATGATTCTCACGTTTTGGTCATTAAATTACATATTTCAAAGATAATCAATTAATCTTTTTACATTAATGTTATGTGTTCTGTAAATCGACTCATTCATGTTTGAATGCTTATAACTCTGTATGTGTAACTGGTCATAATTCATCATGAATTCCAAACACTCCAAGCTCAGCAGCAACATTCTTAGTGAGGCCTGTTGGTGATTTTGCGTCACCAATATAATTTAAGTGTAATGGATTGACTGGTTGACTCATTATGTTATCATGATAATTGTTTACAAGTCGGGGTTGTGCGGAGTGCACACTTGTATGAGTTATTATGATTTATCATTCGGGTGAAGCTCGAATGATGGGGTTCTGGGGCAGCGCCCCTTTCTGGTAGCTAGGGTCCAAGGGCGCGGCCAGCCCTCGGCAGGGTCCAAGGGGAGGGGCCATGCTATAAAGGGTTATGTTTACAAAAAACGCACTGAAAAAAAAATTTCTAGAATTATGGACTTTAATTTTGCCCGTTGATTTATCTGATTCAGTGTTAATAATGCTATGGCAGTACAATCGAATATCAGTTTAGTTGTCATATATTCTATCTATCTCTGGTTCGGTTTATCAATAACGTCAAAAACAAATTCACGTTTTTATAATCTGAGTTTTATCCGATTTAGATTTTCGTTTGAACCATCGAAATACTTCGATCTGAAAGTGTTTACAGCGACGCTCACATCATAGGTGATTCATAAATTCATAACAAGGCCCAACATTGCGTGTTTGCGAACATGTATATTGTGATCAGCAACACCACAATGGTCGAAGAAACACTTCCAATCGAAATAATGCTACCACTACACGCTGGAAGCATGACACGAGCCGCATGTTTGGTTCCCAGGAAAACACCAGTTACGTTGACACTCATCATTCGTTCGAAAACAGATTTTTCATTTTCAAGAATATTAAGCTTTGGCTGGCCAGTAATAGCAGCATTGTTGATCATAATATCTAACTTACCATGTTTTTTTTCTGCAAAGTTGATTGCATTTTCCATGTCCAATTCAATGCACACGTCACAATGGATGTAAGAAGCCATTTCGAGACCTATAGCCTCACAAACAGTTTGACCTAGCTCATCAAGGATGTCAACAATTATTACTTTTGCTCTTCGCAAACAACCTTGCAATGGACTCTCCAATCCCTCGAGCTCCGCCTGTAATAAGTGCAACCTTACCTGCCAATCTAATAATAAACACGCCTTAATAATAGACATCTGAATATATTGATAATACTTTTTTATTTCATTGATATTATGAAACTTGATAATCAGATCATTTGAGTACTAAATCGACATTTACGAAAGAGTGCTTATATTTACCGTTGGGTGGCTCCAGAGACTGCCACGCTGTGTTCCATGGAATAGATCGAATGGGTATTTTTATGGCTACATGATGAATGTAGTTTAGCTTATATATATATATATATATAGAGGAATGTTAAAATAAAAAGACAAATATTCGTGAGAAAAATAAAAAGAAAACTTTTTTAAAAAATGTTCTCAAAAAATTTCAAAAAAATTCCACAAAATCAGGTATGTTGGTGCATAAAACTTATTTTTGATGCACAAAAAAGCGATTTAATGCACAAACGTTTTTTTTCATAATTTTTTTTTGGCAAAAATATTCACTTTTAAAAAAACTACCTTCACAACTTTTTCATGCACCAACATACACGATCTTGTGGAATTTTTTGAGAACTTTTTTGAAAAAGAAAAAAAATTTTATCCTTCTCACGGATATTTGTCTTTTTATTTGATCTTTATCCTATATATATATATATATATATATAGTGCGAGGTTTTTTTAGAACCAGTTTAAAAGCGAGAACTGCGAGAACCAATATACACCATTAGATGAAAAGATCAATGGATTAAAAGACTTATGGCATTATTGTAATTAAATGAAATCAAATTTTAATTAATTATATGCCAAAGAGTGTAATAGTACTTTATTAAAAGGCTCTTCCACCAAATTGTTTAAAATAAACCGTCATCTTTTTGATGCAACTGGCAAACAAATACATCCTGTTTTATAGGGAATTTAGATTTAAAAACTAGTTTTTATCAAAGATTCTTTCACAGAGCCGATCAAATTACCTATTTTATAAATTTAGTTCACCTCTTCCAATGGATTAGACGAGTTATATTGTAGTCGCTCTTTTTGAAACCGTTGTTCCAACGTCATAAAGGTAACTAACTATTTCTCTTTTATTCTTTTTTTAATCTCACACTCGTCAATGTATGTTTTATAGTAATCATTTAGTTATCTGATTCAAAACAAGAGGTTCTATCATATATGTATTTTGTTACGCAGAGGAAGGAAAAATACAATTGCACTAATAAATTTAGTTATTAACTTATTTTTTCAATATTGTTTCTTGTGTTTTTTCTTTCATTTCGAAAATTTTATTCTATGTGTTGGTGTTTGAGTTCAATTATAATCTTGATTATTGTTACTTGTTCTTCTTTTGGTTTTATTGATTTTGAACCTTTTTTTATAGTTTCGTTAAGTTAGTCTTACTTTATTTATTTAATGCTAAACGGATCATAAGTAAAGTAATTTATATGTTTTTCGGATAAATATGATCCATTGGTTAAGGTCTTTCTTGTATGGAGTAGGATTAAGAAGCCAATTAGCTAAAGCATTTAAATATATGCATGTGTTGTGTTTCTAGTTGTTCACATTATATTTTTCTATCATTATGTGCCTATGCCGATTTCTTGTTGAGTTGTCCAATTCAAACAGTTCAATAGTTTATTACGCTTTATGACAAGCTTATATATTTTGTTGGGTCACATTTGTTTTTGCTTGAGGTAGTGGTTTAACCAAGTGTGCATACATGTTCTGTTAAATGATGTATATATGTAACACTACTTGTTAGAATTAAATCATGCATATATGTGTTTTGTTTGTTATTATGTTTAAGTAATTCGTTTATAAATTACTTGTGGTTACAGGTAGGTACGAGTATGATGGGAAATTGAAGATTGCACATGTGTTTTGTACATATTATCTAGCAAGAAGATAATTATGATATAGATGTAAAGAGTAAAGACATAAATGCATGCAGTAGATACAAAAACACATAAACTAACTTGAGTGCATATATACAAGGGCATATGGATGAACTCATATGCATACCAAGAAATCGAGAATCTCTAATGAGGGAAAATACATATGCATATACGGCAACACCATTTTGTTTCTGTTAAATATTAGTAGAGTCTAAACTTTCAGTTATTAGTTACTTTTAGAATTTTTATTTGAATTGTGTATCACATGATTTTAGATTTTATGTATAAGGTTTTTGTTTTGAATTGTATACCGTACATGTAAAATATTTATGTTTGTCATTCCATGCACTTGTGTAAACATTTGTGTCCAAAAACATTGTAGATTTAAGCAATTGAACACTAAAAACATATATAAATTAGATTAGCTGAAAAAACACATATGCACCTTACCTTTTCAAAACTAAGCATGCTGGAAAAAAATATTAAAAAAAAGATCTAAAAATTAGGAACTAAAAATGTTTTTTTATTAAAAAATTCATAAAAAAAATTAAAAATGTAATTTTACCTATATACCCTTTTGAATTAAATTAAAAAGATAAATATTGAAAAAAATTTGATTGGTTAATGGTGGTTCTCGCAGTTCTGTACATTCGTTTGGTTCTGAAAAGAACCTCACCCTATATATATATATATATATATATATATATATAGTCAGGATCAAATGAGAAGTTTTCTTAAAATAAGAAGGATAAGAAGTAACTATAACCGCATATCCGAGATGCATCGACTTGAATTAGATGCATCTCTATAATCTTAGATGCATTATAATGCATCATAATGTGTTTTCTAGCTTTTAATTAGATGCATATACGTATTTTAGATGCATTTCATAATTTCTTTTATTTTTTGGTCCTCTACATGTGCCAAAATCATGAAAATCAATTTGCACCATCTACACATCAAATTAACTTTCGAAACTTTATATGGTGCATCTAGATGAATAGAAATGCATCTAATGAAAGTCGTTGCATCTCAAATGTGTGATTTTAGTCACTTCTCACCACTTCTTATTTTAATTTACTTCTCACTGGATCCCTAATATATATATATATATATATATATATATATATATATATATATATATATATGATTTGCTAGTCTTCTTAATACCACATAGTAACTACTCCTAATGGGCACAATGATCAAACAATTCAACATATTTAATGCTAGATGGCAAATTCATTTACTCACATATCAAATCATATGGTCCCAGCTGACTGTGTAATGTACGGTAGTAGTTTATAATTATAAATCAGTGAGGGGATGCATTGGCTTCCACATTTAAGAATCCAACAAAAGAGAATTACTTTGATGTCCCTATATAGTATTTTGGACATAAACCAAGTTTTCATTTATATGTTTTCAGATCTTGTAAGTAAAATCCATGAACAAAACAAGGTAAACACATAGCAAGGGCAATGTGTGTGTTGCAGGCGGTGACGACATCCAGCTGACTGTGTAATGTATTTGCTATGCGCATGCATAATGACATAGAGATGGCTTACCTATTTTACACATCGTTTCTCGAATACAACTTCTTTTAGTTCTCAAAGAGAGATACATGTATAGTACTAGTATCACTTCACTGTCGTTTTTAATGCTAACTTTTAACAAGCGCGTAATAACTGGCTCCACATCAAATGCTAGAATATGTAGCTCGTTCTGCTGTGGTAGTACTCGTAATTAGATAAAAAGTATCAAGTTGATGAGAGTAAAGTCTTTTAGAACTTATAATAATAATATCTGTAGTTAATATCATATGTTTTATACTTGAGGTCTCTATATCCCGTTTCTCCATCTCTAGTGTCCTAGCAGAAATTTAGTTGAGCTCAAAGTACGATCTTGAAGTGGCCACAACCTTCACCTGAATTTGAGTTAGTGTGACAATGGGCTCGAGAGCTATATGCGAACTTTAGTTGAACTCAATGTACGATCGTGAAATTTAGTCGGTTTTGAAAACAATGGTTAACAAAAAAATTGATTGAGCTATATGTGAACTTTGCAGCAGTGCAGGACCAAATTAATTCGACAACAGACAAAAGGCAAATCCCATCTCATTTGAATGAGACTCAGAGAAGAAACACCAGTCTAAGGTTGTTGATAAAAAATTTAAAACTAAAGATCAATATCATCTAGGGTAACTTTGATAAATTGTACTGAATATATGCTATAAATCTTGCTAGTTTTGAATGTTTGATGCAAACAGTA
>BQNB010092777.1:0-26533 GCA_026074375.1 Tanacetum coccineum
TTTAACATCTAAACACTTTAAATTTTTATGAACCCTAAATCAAAAACTTTGATTTTTCAAGATTTGTGAAAAGATGAAATAATTATTGTTACAAGAGTAATTAGAAGATGATTATTAACAACTTTCGTGTTTTACCTTTGATCAAAATTGACTTTTGTTTGGTCTTGTGGTTTTGGCCGATCCTCAAGAGAAAGAAAGAGGGAGGAATTTTTTTTTGGTAAAAATGTGTTGTGTGTGTGAGTGGATCGGCTAGAGAGGGATAAAAGGGGAGGGGATTCGATTTTTGACAATATTAGTCCCTAGAGGTTTTAAACTCTATTAAACTTAGCCTAAAGTTTATGCAAGACCCCTAACACCTTCAATATAAAACTAGTTAGCATTTTAGGTCCTAAAGATATATAACTAATTAAAGTTACAATAATTACCTTTAAGTTTTAAACCTATTTTGCAAACATAGTCCTGGAGTTAATCTCGTTAACTCCCCCTCAAGCGATGATATATAACTAATTAAAGAAGCTGATGAATCTCTTGCTAAGCACAAGGCTTTGGAATATGAAATCGAGCGTCTCTTGAGAGCAGTTGTTAGCAAGGATATTATGTCAATTGTTCAAAATCATTCTGTTGTAGATACATCTGTGGAAACTATAAGGAGGGGGGGTTGAATAGTTTACACGTTTGTTATACGTTTAAAAAGTTTACTTTCAAAAATCTATAGATCCGAGTTATATGTTCAATCAAATCACAATATGAACAAGCAATAACTATCTAAACTAAAACACAATAACAACAATAATAATGTAAAGAGATAAGTAAAGAAACAACCAAACCAAGACATCACGATTTGATAGTGGTTCGGCTACGAAGCACCTCTTCGCCCTACTCCACTCCTTGAGTACCCGACTCGAGATTTTACTATGTCAACAAGCTCCCTTTAGGCGGAGAAAACCTTTTGACGCACGTCCGCTTACGTTTATTTTCTGACACTAATAAAATGTCGAGTCCTAAACTTTAGCTAGAAACCAATCTACCACTAATCACAAGATATACCACACTCACAAGATCTACACTAACAGAACTAACACAATATCTGGAATCACACAATACACAAGTTAAATACAATAGATATTTGATACTTAGAAGAAAAGAAGGATAGATCACTAATTTAACACATTCGTTTCTCTTGACGAATACGAGTGTTCTTCTCTGACTTGAATGAGAGGGAAGAGAATAGAATAAAGAGAATAGATCACTTGAACCAAGATCTAAGTATGTTTCGTATCAAGAGTTTCAGTGAGAGAAAGAAGGTTTAGAGAGAGAAAGAAAAGACTAAAAAATTTCGTGCAAAGAGGAATCGTTTTTCTGTTGGGAATAGAGCAGTATTTATAGGTAGAGAATCCCAACGACTATCTGGAGGCGGTCCCGGCGGTCCCTTATATATAAGGGGGCCGCCAATCTATATGTGGGGCCGCAGCCAGACTCCGCTTCCCTTATTTTGTCTTTTGTGTGGAAAGATTGTAAATCTGGTGTAGAAGCTTCCGTTTTGGGGGGAAAATTTGAATTTCAAAATTTTAAGTTTTTAATAAAACTTTTTATTTTAATTAGAAAATATTTTTGTAAAATATTTTTTTTTTAAATACTTTTGAGAATTAAAAGTGAGGATTAAGAAAAAAATATTTTCTTGATCACTAATCATGCTTAATTATTTGTTTGTCCCATAACCTTAAGTGATCCCAATCTTAGAAATGAAATTTCCATTTATAATTGTAATGCGTTTATTTTTATTGTAAACGTTTTTACATTTGTTATTATCAAAACGTTGAGAGGTCGAAAAATATAAATAACGTTTTTAGGCATTATTTGTATTAACAATCTTCCCCTTTTTGATGATGACAAAATATAAACTCTTTTTAAATAAAATTAAAGATGTAAAATTATTAAATGAGTTATGTTCTATTTCTCCCCCTTTTGTCGTATTCAAAAAGAATGATCGTCGAGTTGTTGAAGGAAGAAAGAAATCGACGATATCAAGACTCCCCCTTGATGTGTGCTCTCCTTGTTTGGGGCACCAAGGGATCGATCTTACGAAGATTGTGTGATACAAAACAATGTTAGAAGTACAAGTGCAAAGACAATAATCTTTCAATTAACACATTGTAATTTCATTTAATACCAAAGCAAGAGTTTCATTCAACCAAGCAAAAACTCCTACATTAGCTCATCCGAACTAATACAATTCAACATAAATTTAAAAAACCTAGATATTAATAAAAGCCTAAGACCACAATCATACAACATTAGTATGAATCATTACATAGAAAGTAGAATAAGATCATAAAAAACGACATAATAAGGGCATGAATCGTACACTGGTTGATTCTTGAAAGGTAGATGATGTCGTAATCAAAAGATGAAAGAACAATTATTTAGGAAGATTAATCATGTAGGAATGATTAACTAAAGAGGAAAAAAGAAGGGGTTGGTGAACCATGATTTGGAGGGATACGGGTTGGAGGGATGGGACGGGTTAGGAGATAGTGAATGAAGTTGATTTCATTTCTCAAAGAATGGAATTGGTGTCTAGAAAACTTGCAACAAAAGACAAAAACTGATGAAATCAACTTGATCATGAGAAGGAGGATGAATTTGTGGTGGTGGTGGGGTGAAGGTGTGCCATGAATTAGGCATTATATGGATTATTGGGTGTGGAATCAAGAATGGTAGAATGGTATATGGGGTTGGTTAATCATTAGATCTCTTAAGGGATTGTAAGTTGTGGTGAAGGAGATTGTAACGTAGACGCTCTAAGAGGAAGAGGAAGGTTAGGTCCATTTTTGGGAATGAGTGGATGATTTTAAAGTGGATGGTTTGCGTTTCCATACTTGTCTAACCGAAATCCTTGGTTTTCTAGAGAAGTTTGAATGGTGGTTTGAGCAAGACATTGATAAAGAAGAAGAGAGATTTAAAGGAGATGAAGATGGTGGTGAAGTATGAAAGTTGGGTGATTAAATAATGAGAAGGATTGGATAAAGTGGCAAAGCATGGTTTAGGAAGAAGAGAATGCCAAATATGGTTTAGCCAATCTAGGAAATAACAGCTTGAGGATGTAGGTAGGAGGGTCAAGATACAGAAAAAGAGGTAACCTCAAAATTTTTCTTTCCCTCCTGGTGGCGGTCCCATATCACCTGGCGGTCCCAAATATATTGGGGGGTCACCGGTATACGGGGGCCATTTTCCGGAGACAGGAAGATTTCTAGTTTTCTCTTTTTCTTAAGTCTAGTGATTTCGGCTTCTACCAATATTCAAGAATCAACTAGTTCAAGCAATAATATGTAGTTCTATTATAACATACAAATCATTTAGCAAGTAGTAGCATTTCATCACATATCATAATCATAAAATTTGCTAGTCAATAAAAGATGATAGACTGTAAAGATTAACCAAGTCAAATGCAAATTAAAATAATTTCCACTCCTAAATCCTAATAATAGAGAAATATAATGTATTAAACACGAGAGATAAAATAATAATAATAATAAATATTACTAATAATAGTGTCATAGTAGTTGTGTCAACACGTTCATTTTTTTTTTTTTTTTCCTCTCCATCATGTTCTTGAGAGCTTGTCCAATTGACCTTAACCCTTCCCAGTGAGTATCTCTTTGTTGAGTTTTAGACGATTAATAGTTTTTCAGAGATATAAGTGTTTAAAGTAATGACTTTCAAGAGAGTGTTTTTGATGGATTCTAATAGACATTATTTGACGATGAAGAAATTTATGAGACGCGTAGTAAGATTGGGATGAAAATATTCATCATCATTTTCCTCCGATGGAATCAACCAATGGATGAGAATAACTATGGGATGATTTAGAGTAGAGGAAGGAGGAAGGAGCCTAGCTTTTGACCGCGATGTCTTTTCTTTTCTGCCCCGATCGCTCTCGAATGAATCGAGCCGTTATGCAATGGCTCGATCAATGTGCAGAGATAATGATCAAAGGCTAGTTCAGGAGAGACGGACATGACATGGTTGAATAACCTAGTTAAGAGCATTCCATAAGGCAAGAGTTCCTTTGGTTTGAATCGAGTCTTTTGAGAATGAAAAATACTAGTGAATAGAGTGGATGTTCCTCAATCAATACAAGCATTGACAAATACAAGCGAAGACATGATCCATATGTCCTCCTAGATAAATGGCATTTTCACGAATAATATCAACCCAAGGTTTCATATAAGTTTGAATCTCTCGGGTTAAAATTTTGTTTTCACCTACGATAATCGTTTTCTTATTTTTGGTACGAGTCTCTTGACCTTGTCGAGGAACTTGAATAAGAACTAATGACTCTTGGAGACGGAGGTTTAGTTTTATAAAGATCTCTACTTGGAACACTTACTGACAAATGGTCAAGAGACCACATTTTCGGTGTTAAGGCTTGACCCTTTAAGGGATTTTCAAATTTGACAAATTCCTCAAGAAGTGATGGAGAATGACTATATTAAATGACTAAGTTGACACAAATGCCGACTCTCAAAGATTATGGTAAAATGAGTTGACAGTAAAACACAGAACAAAGCGAGGTACAATTGTATCGTTAATGTGTAACACACAACAAGATATTGACTCAAACTTTAGCTACGACATAATGACTCATATTTTTTGAAGTTTTGGACGCACAACCCTTCCCTCCCCCCATGAAAAGTACCGCTTTTCAAGATTTGCCATTGTGTTAGTAAAGTTTGGTATGAATTCGTTTGATTATGTGTGGAATGTAGAATTGGGTTAATTAATGGACAAGTCTTGGATTTATCCGAGGCATTGTTACCTAAAATGAAACAAACAAAATCATGTTTTAATGTCTTGCATATGTATTGTTATATTAACAATGTATCTAGTGTGTGCCTAAGTGTGACGAATGTGGAGTAACGATTAACTCAACCTAAATATAAAATCCTAAGAGTTAACCCAAACGCTCCTTAATTTGATATTTCTCATCCAAACAAGTCGAAAAATACATATGAATTATGTATCTTGAAATTTGTTCATGAGATCATTATGCATGTGTTTGAAAACATTTTTGGATTGGATTAACAATGCATAACAACAATTTTATTATGTTCCTAACGTGAGTGATTTGAAAATAAAATTGGGGTTTTGGTTCAAAATCAATTTTTCAACAAATTCACAAATGTATGCAAATCCTATATCTACGGGAAGCATATTAGTTATACATTGTATCCTAGTACTCTTAATTGTACAAAATTGAAAGAAAAATCAAAAATCCCCAATTTCAATTTTTGGTGTTCATCATGAACCCTAGACTCAAATTGAAAGAAAATAGATGAAATGACTTACAATTGATGATCTTTGTGATATTAGGATTGATTATTAGTGTTGATTTGATCTTCAATTGATGTTTAGATGGTTGATTTTGAGTTTTGGTGGGTTTTGAGTCGTGTTCGTCAATGGCAGCAGGTAAGGGGGTGTTTGTTTTTCTGTTTTGAATTTTTTTTGTTTAAGTGTCCCATATTGGGGGGCCACCTGTATGGGGGCCGCCCTTAGCCAAGGGTTTTTGACGAAAATTTTACAAAAAGGAGTGACATTTTAATTTGCATTTCGCGAATTAAATATGCTTAAAGTACTTCGGATGAAGTATTTAAGTTGTCACGACACGAAATGGAACACGGACTAGAATTGAGACAGAAGAAAGAGAAGCGAACTAAGATGATTTATGGAATGTGTTCCATCATTCCTAAACCAAGACGTAGATAGTTAAACGATTCACGTTTAAGGGGTTTTGTAAGAATGTCAGCGATGTTGTCGACGGACGACACTTTTTCGATTGAGATATGTCCTTTCTGGACATTATCACGAAGAAAGTGGTGACGTATTTCGATGTGTTTGGTACGAGAATGTTGCACCGGGTTTTTGCTAAGGTCAATCACACCTTTATTGTCGCACATGATTGGAACGTCGTCGAGTCGTACGTCGTAGTCGATGAGAGCTTGTTTCATCCATAGTGCTTGTTGACATGCCTTTTTGGCGCTTACGTATTCGGCTTTGGTAGTGGATATAGCAAGAGCGGTTTGTTTCTTCGAGAACCAAGATGTCAAACAACATCCCACGAATGTACAAATACCGCTAGTGCTCTTTCGGTCCACATAATCTCCCGCATGATCAGAGTCGGCATATACTACGGTTTCTATGCCGGTCCCCTTAGGATACCATAATCCTAAGTGCGTAGTGCCTTTAATGTATCAGAAGATACGCTTAACCGCTTCAAGGTGAGAGGTTTTGGGAGCCTCTTGGAAGCGGGCACAAAGGTAGACACTAAACATGATATCCGGTCCTACTTGTCCGTTAGTATAATAAACTACCCATCATGCCTCGATACTTGTACTATCTAACCGACTCACACACATCATCAAACGAAATTATAAAGTCTAGGAGGCCATGTGGTGAGAAAAGTATTGGAATAAGAATCAACAAGACCAAAAATCATACGCTTTCTTTAATAAACTACGATATCAAAACGTAACAAAACACACATCAAGAATAAAAAAAAAGATCCACCAATGAAATAAGTTAAGTTCCACCCCACATATTCCTCCACCATTCTTTGACAAGACGAACCGAATAATATGTCAATCAACATATAAATGAACAATGAGATGAGAATTTATGAACTATTCTTCTTAAGTAAAAAAGATGTTATCTACCAATCCCCGTTAATATTCATTGATTTAAAAATGAGCAATTAATATAAAATACCAAGCTTTGGGTGCTTGTTTAAGACCATATAAAGCTTTCTTTAATTTATAAACATGATCCGGTTTTTCGAAATCAATAAATCCCGGAGGTTGTGCCACATATACCTCCTTATTGACAAAACCGTTCAAGGAATGCAGCTTTTTTCATCCATTTTGGAAAAGTTAAAATCAAAGGCACAAGCATAAGCTAATATATTCTAATGGACCTCAAGTCTAGCAACCGGGCATAGATTTCATCATAATCGATAGCCCTCATTTTTAGTTGTAGCATTGAGCACCTAACCTAGCCTTATTTCGAGAACAATAGTTTCTCGTCTAACTTATTTTTAAATACCCCTTAGACTTAGATTATCATATCCTAGGTTGATGAAACTAACTCCCAAACAACGTTAGCAACGCATTGTGATTTAAATCGTTCTTGCATGACGACTATCCAACTTCATCACCGAACGCTTTCTTCACATTCTTAGGTACTATAATTGATATAAAACAAATGAAGATAACATTGGTTTGTAGCTTATGACCTAAGGGTTCTTTGGTATAAGGTTTCCTATACATTTTTTCTAAAGGATGGATCCTAGATTCCTTAATGTTGAACTAGTTTCATCAACCTCTAAAGTTTTCATCCACAATTTGTTTATTAGGGTTTTCTTTCTATGACCTTACAATGCTTCTTCTTCATCTAAGTCATCATCCACCAAGGGTGCTGTCTTAGAGGGTAGAGGAGTTCATCGACTGACACGTAAGTGATTCTTGACTTTCCTAGTTGTTTGTTTGGATGATGTAGGCTTTACTATTTTGATAATACCTAAAACGACACCTTGTATGACTTTGGTCAAACATAGTAAAGGTAAGTCATTTGTGTTTCAAAGGAAGCACTTGCTTCCAAACACTCTAAAATAATCTAATGTAGGTTTTCCTACTTCTTAAAAGTTCGTAAGGTGTTTTTCTAAGAATGGCTTTAATAAGAATTCGGTTGAGAATGTATGTTGAAGTATCTACGGTGTTACACCAAAATTTTTGTGGTAACGATTGATCATTCAACATAGTCATACTCATTTCTTGAGTGTCCTATTTATCCTCGAACCACTGCCATTTAATGAGGAGTGCGTGGAAGGCCAAGAAGTTATGTGTAATACCATTGGCATTACAAAACTCTCCAAATTGCACCTCATTATCAAATTCTCTACCGTGGTCGGTTCTTATTGACACTATTGAACAACCTAATTGGTTTTGAATTTGCCTACTAAATATTTCAAATTGATCAAAAGCTTCGGTTTTGTCCTTAAGAAATCTAGTCCAAGTATACCTAGAGTAAATCGAATCTACTGTGACTAGCGGTATAACGTTTCCTCTCGTAACTCCGTAACGGAGGATGACCAAAGATATCCTATGGAGAGTTATAACATCTAGTCGTTGAACTATATTTCTTAGGTTTTGTAAATAACGAGAGCTTGTTTCCCATTTGCAAGCAACACCAAAATGTGATCAAACTTAAGCTCAAGGAATGTTTCTAACTAATTCTTTAGAAGCCAACGATTGAATGAGACGCATGTTTGCGTGACCTAACCTCCTATGCCACAATGTGGAATTTTCATCAATCGTAGCTAGACAAATTTGATCCTTTGGCTTATTTCCTAATTTCATCACATATAAGCCTTTCTTCCTAATACCTCTACCTATGACTTTACCGTCCTTAGTGATTTCACTATCATGTTCAGAGAAAGTTACTCTACACTTATTGTCACATATTTGTCCTATACTTAGCAAGTTAAATCTTAAGTTATCAACATGTTCTACATTATCTATTTTGAGAGAGTCATTAGAAATCGTACCTTTGCCAATGATGTTATTACTACCAAAAATAACGTTACCTCCATTGTATGCCTTGTAAGTGGAGAAGAGCTTTCGGTTGCCCGTCATATGTTTAGAGCATCCGCTATCCTTGATCCATTCGTCGGGTTCCAAGTCGACTCCAAGGCATATCTATTTATATAGTACAATGACTCAAACATTTGGTCCCCAATATCTCATGGGTCCAAAATTGTTAGTGCCAAACATCCCTTGCATTTGATGCAATTGGTTGGGATGTGAGAATGAAAGACACATTTCCCATGGCATGTAACTTTGACGTGGAAAGTTATTCCCAAGTACTGGAAAGCATGAGATGTTTTGTCCGACCAACATTCTTTTTGGTTGCGGTGGTTTTAGACGAGAATAATTATTATTGACACTTCTAGGAGGTGGAGTTTTTGATCTAAAATTGGGTTTTGAAAATCTAACTCTGGGATTTGACAATGGCTTATAGAATTGTTTAACTTCATTGTCACTAGCAACAAGAATTTTGACTTTGTTTACAATTATGTGTTTTGGTCTGGGACCCAAAATAGATTTTTGAAAAGACACAATTTTATCAGATCCAGGTGTTGCTGGTGGCGGTCGCATATTTATTTTAGGGGCCGCTTGGTCATTTAGGGGGCCGCCTATATTTATGGGACCTCCATCAGAGGACACTTTTTTCTGAGCTTTCATAAATTTTATTTCCTTAGTTCCACTAGATGATGCTTCAAATGAATTAAACCCTAAACCTAGTTTATCACCGGAGGGTTTTTGACTACTCAACATTTCATTTAAGCAATGAGTACTCTTTTCAAATTTATTTAATCTAGTGGATTCTTCTTTGAGTTTTTCATTCTCAATTTTAAGTGCATGACACTTTGCACAATTGAGATCAACTCTCTTATTTTTCTCGAGTGTGGATAATTTATCTTTTAATTCTCTAAGCTCGTTTTCTAGACTATTTCTAGTAGCTTTTAACCTTTTGTTCTTAGTGATTATCTTTAGACTCATTTTGCATAACTTATCATATTCGTTGTCTAAAGCTAAATCATCAATTGATGAGTTTTCATCACTAAAGTAAGATGATTCGGAACATACCTCACTTGAAGCATGAGCTACAAGACACATTTCATCTTTGACCTTTTCGTCATCTTCTTCACCGCTATCGCTCCAAGAGCCTCCGACAAAAGCTCTTTGGTTCTTATCTTTTGGTGGTTTTGGACATTCTCCAATAAGATGATTCGGGTCGCCGCATCTAAAGCATTTTCTATCACTTTTACCGTTCTTGTCATCTCGGCTTCTTTGGAACGTCTTTTTGTCATTCCTAGGTTGTCTCACGAATCTACCTCTTCTTTTAAAGAACTTATTGAAGTCTCTTACCGCCATGGCGTACTCTTCGTCTTCGCTACTGGAAGTCGAACACTCTTCATCACTAGATTCTTTCTTAGCCTTTAAAGCAATAGATTTCCTTTCAACTTTTGCTTTGACTATTTCAGAATCTTTCTTGATGATCATTTCGTGAACTTTGAGGTTCCCGATAAGTTCATCAAGAGATAGTGACGTTAAGTCTTTTGACTCTTCAATCGCCGTGACCTTTGCTCTCCATTTAGGATGTAGAGCTCTAAGAAACTTCCTTACGTAGTTCTTACTAGAATAACCTTCATCAAGAGCTTTAAGACTAGTAATAATAGTATTAAATCTAGCAAAAGCACTATCTATAGATTCGTCTTCGGAAATGACGAATTGTTCATATTGTTGAACCAAAAGGTCGATCTTATTATATTTGACTTGGCTATTACCTTGATGGGTGATTAACAAAGTTTTCTAAATTTCTTTTGCCGTGTTACACATGAAAATTCTTTCATATTCTTTTCTTGGCAAAGCATTGTAAATAACCATTTTGGCTTCATTATTTTTCGCAAGTCTCTTTTTAAGATCATCGGTTTGTTTTTCAAAAGGGATAACCTCATCTAATTTGGTTTCCGGATTTTGTACAATAGGTTGAAAATCACCATTGGTAATAACATGCCAAAGATCTAGATCTTTTGATTTAACATATGTCTCGAATATATTTTTCCAATAAATAAAACTATCACTTTCAAAAAGTGGTGGTCTTTGCATGGATTGCCTTTAGCTTTAAAATACAGTATATTTTAAAAATATTAAGTGACCTTGGCTCTGATATCAATTGTTAGAAACTAGAAGGGGGTTGAATAGTTTACCGGTTAATTATCTGTTTTAAAACTTTGCTTATAAAATGGTTTGATTCGAGTTGTATGTCAATCAATCAACAATATGAATCACAAGTAAACTATCTAATGTAATAAACTAAATAAACAATAACAATATAAAGAGATAAGGAAAGAAACGATCAAACCAAGACACCAAGATTTATAGTGGTTCGGCTACGAAGCACCTCTTCGCCCTACTCCACTCCCCGAGTACTCCACTCGAGATTTCACTATGTCAACAAGCTCCCTTTAGGCGGAGAAAACCGTTTACACGTCGCTTACTTTCTTTTCCGACACTAAGCTAGATGTCGAGTCCTAATCTTAGCTAGAACCAATCTAAGACTTCACTAAGTCTTTATACACTCACAAGATATATACTCTTGGATTGACACACAATCCAATTTACACAAATACATAATTTACACTATTGGATCTACACACAATCCAATTTACACAACACCACAAAGAAAATATAATGAAGATTTGTGATCTTAAGGAGGAGGAAAGAGATCACTTGATAATAATTCATTTCTAGATGAATACGATTGTCTTCACTTGCACTGATAAGAAAGAAGGGAGAAGAGGAATTAATCACTTGAAAACAATATCAAGATATGTTAGTGATCAAGATATGTGTTTTAGAAAGAAAGAAAGAAGAGAGAAAAGTAGATCTGAGAAAATTCGTGGCAAGAGGTTGTGTTTTTCATGTAGGGCCCCTATTTTATGAAGACAAAAATATTCGTTACTCCCCCACCCCCCCCTCCCCTGCTGGCGTCTCGGCGGTGCCCTAATACGATAGGGGGCCGCCAGCCTATAAGGGGGCCGCCGTAGAGTACGCTCCCCTTTTTGTCTTTTTGTGGGGAAGGTGTTATCTTTTTAGAACCTTCCATTTTGGGGGAAAAAATCTGATTTCAAATTTCTGTTTTAATAAAACATTCTTTTTTAA
The DNA here is from genome assembly GCA_026074375.1 of Tanacetum coccineum. NCBI lineage: Eukaryota > Viridiplantae > Streptophyta > Magnoliopsida > Asterales > Asteraceae > Tanacetum > Tanacetum coccineum. The sequence continues at coordinate 11,781 of BQNB010092777.1, forward strand.
TGATAATATATTTTGTGTATATATTTTTGTAAATACACTTTTGTAGAAATGTAAGGTTTAAGAAAAATATTTTCTTGATCACTAATCATGCTTAATGATTTGTTTATCCATACCTTAAGTGATTAATCTTAGAAATAGAATTTTACGATTAGTAATTTATAAACGTTTAATTTTATCGTAAACGTTTTTACATTTTGTTATTATCAAAACATCGAGAGGTCGAAAAATATAAATAACGTTTTTAGACATTATTTACATTAACACTTTCTTCAAATTTTAAGGCTTTGTCTTCAAGAACTTGTCTTTTTAGTCTTCATAGTCTTCTTATTCTTCAAAGTCTTCAAAGTCTTCAAATTTGACAACTTTCTTCACAAAAAGCACTTCAAATCATCCCATGGCGATTGATACCAATTGATAAATATCACAATATCATACAAAATACTACACTATTTAGAGAGAGAGAGAGAGAGATAGAGAGAGAGAGGGAGATGAAGAGGGAGAGGGAGGGAGAGAGAGAGAGAGAGAGAGAGAGAGAGAGAGAGAGAGAGAGAGAGAGATAGAGAGAGAGAGAGACGCCTAAAGAGAGAGGTGGCATCGTGTGGGTGAGAGAGGAGGAGAGAGATGAGAGAAAGAAAGAAATATTAGATTATAAGAAAGAGAAATCACCAACCCTTAATAGCTGGGATAAATGATGCTATAAAATAGACGTTATTTGATGACATCAAATATCCCCACTTGAATCCTACTTATCCTCAAGTAGACTTTAGAAAACTTATGAAAACGTATCCCGAATTAAGGTTTAGGATTTTTCCTTGAAGCAACTTTTTAGTAATTCGCTCAATTGCTCGATCGAAACGAGTATTCTATCATAAGCTTGGAAAGGATACACATCTCCACCACTAAAGCTAAGGAGTAACAAGTCTAAAAAGGTAAATTGGGTTAAGGTTTAAGGGTTGATCATTCTTTCTAATCTCTATTGATACCAATATTCCAGAAAAGGCGATAAAACCACAAATGCACGCTCAAATCCATGACCAAGACACTTGTGATTGCTCACTCCTTAACTCGAATAAGCTAAAGAATAGGACTAGTAATCTTCACCAATAGTAGTAAACCAACAAGGGCGACAAAACCATATATACACATCCAAATCAATGGAATAGACATACATGATTGTTCACTCCCTCATTCGAGTAAAACCAAAGGTTAGGATGAAGAACAATATAGGGTATGGAATTTAGTAATCCTTTACCAATAGTAATACACCAACAAGGGCGACAAAACTACACATACACATTTAAATCCTTAAATGAGACACATGTGATTGCTCACTCCCTCATTCAAGCAAACCAAAGGTTAGGGATTAGGCATGGGGAATATATAATTGGTGTTAAATAAAAGAACAAAACAAATAGATTAAGTCCAAAACAAATAAGAAACAGTGTTACTAGCTACTTTCCTGACCATGACCATGAAAAAGACACAAAATCATAGACTAACTCATGCTTTAACATGGAAACTCACGCTTTGGGTAGACACGAATTAGACTCATAGATGTCTTGATCATCCATACATGATTCTTCATAAAAACAACCTTAGTTGGCGTTCCCATAACGACCAACTCCCAATCATCCATAATATATACATACTATACAACAATAGTGGCGATATCTACCACTTGATACATGAAAATACACTAGATGGTTTATATTGCGACCAACTAAAAATAGTATACAACAAAACTTTACATCGTTGGTTTATAACACGTACCAACGAATAATCGATCATTATAAATAATAGAATCGGTTAAGTTTAGATGAACTGATTATCTCACAAACCTCTCCTTTTTTTTATCTCTTTTTGTATTTTTTTTGTTTTTGTAATTTGTTTTTTAACAACTACTAAAAAAATGATATTGGGTGTAAAATTTCACTTCACGAACATGATAAATCTGGATTCTATTTTCGATCATACTAGTGAAAGTAGTAAACACACGAAAAATAAAAATACACTACTTTCACATTCCCATTGCATGTTGATCAAATTCCCCGACCTAATCAGTAGATAGAAAAAAAAAATACTCACACGAACACATGAAATATCATACTTTACACAAAAGCAAACTAGTCAACCGAATAAGGACATAAATCTACAGGTATAGCTAATGTGTAACGAACAAAAATATGGATAATAAAGAAACGAAAGAAGGCTCAGCAGGTTTTTCAAGGGGGTATCTGTACTCTAAATATATGAGTAAACAAACGGTTTATACGAGGCTTAACGTAACCAAAGTTGTTAGTTAATACTCACAAAATGAATAGGTCATTTGGTATAATCCTATAAAATTACCAGTTATAAAGGTCACCTCATTCTATTTAAAAATCGTTGCATAATATTTAGTCACCGAGTAGTATACTCAAGCAAAGTTCTAAAGTTACACAGTCACCAAAACACTCCAAAATTTGTGAATTTGGGGAAAGGGTTGGAAACGACTAGGCTAAATCCTCACAATATGGAAATTAGGGTTATGTGTGCGAGTCATGTAACTAATAATTTTACAAGAATATGCAATTTTTTTTAAATCTGAGTATAAATTAGGCATATTAATGTAAATATAAGGACAAGTAAATGTTCTAATTCTCCTCCCTCCACTTGAGATATACAACGCCCACGTTGTATAAATATAACATGAAAAACATGAAATTAAAGAATTAGAACAAAAAACTCCGATGAGATTTGCTCGGTATGATCCTCTATGTTGCATATATGAGCAAGAATGTGTGTGTGAAAAAGCGTTTGAATCTTAGCACGAACAACACATACATTGAATTCCAGATAATAAGCGTTCCACTAATTTCTTCTTTTCGTTCAGTAAAGTCATGTATAAATAATAAGAAAACAAGTGCAATTCTATCTCCGAATAATCGTTGGTTAGAAAACAAAAACAAAAACAAAAACTGTACAGGAAGTCGATACGTCATATCCATGTTTTAGGATACGCCGTATTAACCTATAAAACCTATCAAGGTACGGGTCCAGAGGTCAAATACGTTGTAATTCTTTTAACGAATATGCCTATTGACAATCTGACCGATAAAGTTTTAAACGATAGAAGAGGAATATCCAAGACAAATCAGGAAAATTAAAATGTTGATAGAAATAATGTCTAAAAACATATTAATATATTTTCACATCCTTACATTTTGATATCACAAAAATTAATAAAAACATTCATGAAAAATTAAAACATGAAACAATTAATAGTGGTTAATATTCATTTCAAACTAATATCACTCCAATGTAGATAAAACAAATGCTTGTTGCATTTTTATGATCAAAGGAAACTTTTATAAAATATTGTAAACTTTTTATAAACATCACAAAACATTTTTTACATTTAAAAGAAATGTTTTATTCAAAATAAACATTTTGAATTTCAAATTTCGACCTAATACTCTAGAATGTCCAGTAAACACCTCCCCTGAATAAGACAAAAAAAGGAGCGTCTGAATAAGGGGCGACCCCCTTAATTACATGGGCGGCCCCCTGATATTTTAAGGGGGCCGACACCCTATTTAAGGGGGCTGGCCATAGACTCCGCTCCTCCTTCTTGTCCTATAAATACTGGACTATTCCTCAACATTTTTCTTACCTTTTGCACTCATTCTTTCTGCTTAAAATAGCCCACATATCCTCTTTAATCCTTTGATCATTTAATCATTTAGCTTTGTTTCTAAGTGATCCAAGCTCAATTCCTCAAGTGCAAGAGAAGAATACTTCCATCATCTAGTGAAGAAGTATTACACCCCAAAATCCATATTGCAATCTTGTTGCATCCATATCATACCTTGTAAATCTTTTGTAAATCTTGTAAAGTTGTGTAGTTGTTAGGATTTGGTGATTGTTGTAAGTATAGTTGGATCTTGGCGATCCTTTTTAGTAGTGTTAGATAGTTGTGATATAAGTAGTGTGTGAAAGAAGTTTGTAAAGGTGTGAAGTATGTAAGATTGGAAGAAGTTGTGTATCCGTGATCAAGGTGGTGAAGATAAGTTATGTAGAGAAGGTTATGAAGGTATTGTGAAGTTGTGAACTAGTCGGAATGGTGTTGTGATAAGAAATTGGTTCTAAGCTAAGATTAGAACTCGACATCTAAACTTAGTGTCAGAAATAGGATAAGCAACGTTGTGTACGGTTTTCTCCGCCATAAGGGAGCTTGTTGACATAGTGAAGAAAACTCTCGAGTTTGGTGCTCGGGGAGTGGAGTAGGCCGAAGAAGAGCTTCGTAACCGAACCACTATAAATCCTTGTGTTGCGGTTTGATCTTTCCAACTCTTATCTTTTATTTACTTCTACATATTTACATTGTTCATATTGTGCAAGTATTGAATTCACAAAAAGTCGAATCTAAGTTTTTATAAACAAATTTTAAATATTAAATTAAAAAGCGGTAAACTATTCAACCCCCCTTCTAGTTTTCCACAATTGGTATCAGAGCCACGTTAAACAAGACTTTTAAAATAAATTGTATTTTAAAACTTGAATCGATCTATGGAATCGGAAAAATATTTAGAAGGGCAATCTATGCAAAGACCACCACTTTTTGAAAATGATGGATTTATTTATTGGAAAAATAGATTCGAAACTTATGTGAAGTCAAAAGATCTAGATCTTTGGCATGTTATTACCGATGGTGATTTTCCTCCTATTCAATTTAATCCCGAAACTAAAAAGGATAAAATTGTATCTTTTCATAAACAAGATGATGATCTTAAAAAGAAACTTGCAAAAAATAATGAAGCTAAAATGGTAATTTATAATGCTCTGCCACGTAAAGAATACGAAAGAATTTTTATGTGTCAAACCGCAAAAGAAATTTGGGATACTTTACTAATCACTCATCAAGGTAATAATCAAGTCAAAGCTAACAAAATAGATCTCCTTGTTCAACAATATGAACAATTTATGATTCCGGAAGAGGAATCAATAGATAATGCCTTTGCTAAATTTAACACTATTATTACTAGTCTAAAAGCACTTGATGAAAGTTTTTCTAGCAAGAATTGTGTTAGGAAATTTCTTAGGGCACTACATCCAAAATGGCGCGCGAAATCATCGGCGATGAAGAAATCAAAGAATCTAACAACCTTATCTCTTGACGAACTAATTGGAAACATTGAAAGTTTATGAAGAAGTAATTTATGAAAGATGTAGAAACTGGTTAAAGGCAATAAAGAACAAAGTAGATACACATGCATTAAAGGAAAAGGAAGTAAGTAAAAGATAGCTCAGTCCGATAGTGAAGGACGAAGAGTTAAGCAAATGTCCTGGTAATGTAATTTAGAATACTATAAGAGACGAGGAGGATTTTTCAAGACAACACGATGACGATAGAAAAACATTCCAAAGAAGTAGAAATGATGGTTATGATAAAAGTGAAAGAAAATGTTTTAGATGTGGTGAAATCATTTCATTGGAGAATGTTCAAAGCCGCCAAAGAACACTGATCAAAGAGTATTCATTGGAGGAGTATGGAGCGACAATGGAGAAGATGAGGTGGAAAAGACTAAAGATGAAGCGTGGCCTAGTAGCTCAGCGCCCGATGAAATGTTATTTATTTTATGGCTTAGAGGAGTAAAACTTGTGAACCCGATAATGGATAAAATAGTGGATGATCAAAACACATGACCGTAATCGAAAGTTGATTTCTTCATACAAAGCAACAACGGAGGTAATGTAATTTTGGAAGCAAATACTGGTAAAATCATAGGCAAAGGTACGATTTCTCAAGACTCCTTAATAATTGAAAACGTTGAGCACGTAGATAACTTAACTTATAAATTGCTTAGTATAGGTCAAATATGTGATTATAAGTCAAAGTAATATTTACCGAACACGATAGCGAAATAATCAAAAACGAAAAAGTTATAGGTAAAGGAATTAGGAAAGGAGGATTATATGTAATGAAACTAGGAAATAAACTGGAAGACAAAATATGCCTTGCAACATTAGACGAAAATTCCACACTATGGCATAGAAGATTAGGTCATGCTAATATGCAACTAATTCAATCATTAGCGTCTAAAGAATTAGTTAGAAATCTACCTAAACTTAAATACGACCAACATTTTTGTGATGCTTGCAAAGTTGGAAAGCAAGCTCACGTAAGTCACAAGGCCAAAAATATAGTCTCAACAACTAGATGCTTAGAACTACTTCACATGGATTTGTTTGGCCCCTCCGCCATACGAAGCTATGGAGGAAATCGTTATACCTTAGTAATTGTAGATGACTATTCTCGATACATGGTATTCGCTATTTTATACATATTTTTTACCATGAAAAACGAACCCAAAAGACCAAAAACATAATAAAATTGCAAATATATGCTTGTTTTTGTGTTTGTGTATGTCAGGGTACGATATCAAGAAAAGGACAAAATAAAGACAAAACCGACAAAACCGAGCACGAATTGGAAAGAGCGCGAGAAGACGATTCCAAAATGTGCCCTCAGATTTATTGGAGCCAGCCCGTAACCCATTTATATGAGCCGGGCCAGCCCATTACTATCATAAGACCAAAAACCCTTAAAATACTAACACCTTGGCCCAATCCCGTTTCATTATTAAAATAAGCCCAAGTCAAAATCAGTTATGGCCAGTCAACATAGATTAACCACGGGTCAAAAGAATAACTCTTGGCGCCAAACACAATATCACCATCGTCCCAATTAACCCAACCCTTAACCTGAATTCTAACAGCCTAAGCTGTCAACATCACTCATATAACAAACCCTCACCCATGCTCCCCCAACCTACGTGGCAGTCTTTTATTGGTCCATTGGTGATCCGGAAGTACACATTTTCATCCAACGATCGAAAATTCAAGGCAATGATTAAAAATGATGATCAAGGGCTCTAGTCAGCTGGGATTTAATCTTGAGACTCACTCCAACTCTCACTCATAAAAGAAACACAACCCTAAGCCAGGATGTAACATCCGAGAATTTTCAAAATTTTAAAAGACTATTTTAACCTTTGACTTTTCGAGTCTGACTTGACTTTTTGACTTTTAACCTTTTATTGTCTCATAAAAACAGTTAACGCGTAACCGGCAAAATTTTTGGAACATATTTTAAATAATAAATCATATTTATTATTTCATACCTCATGTACAAATTTATTTTACATTTATTTGACTTGAAAACGAGAAGATATAGGTTCTTCCTAAGTTGACTTATCAAAAACGAGTAGCTAAATCACGTTTTCATTATTCGGACTCTAAAGCAATTTGATGTAAAACGACATTCCTGACAACTTTTCAGTTTTGCCCGAGACCTGGAAACGAGCCGAAAAGGGCTAAAACAGCACCGCAAACATTATTCGAACAATATACAACGCGGACACACAAAAACAATTAAATTTGTTTTTAATTATCAGTATTTATTTAATAAAAATATTAAATAAATTAGTCATCATTTTAATTAAAAGCGTTGCGGATAACGCGAATACTCGAGTTGAAATCCAATTTTTATTTCGGACAAGACGAAACCGGTTCATAAAATGAATAACGGATATTTTATTAAATGTTATAAAATATTTATGAAATATTATCATGCGAATACTCATTTTTATCGGAAAAATGATTTGAAAAACAATGGCGCAAGTTTCGAGATTTGAATCGACCGTTAAGTCGCTCAAACGAGTCCCGAACCGTTTTTATCAAAACTATAATAAAAATGTTACACTTTTAACCCCTCAACTATTAAAACTTGTCATTTTAAATTGATATATATATATATAATATCTCATTTCATTTTCATTTCATTCCATCTTTATACACACAAACACTCATCTCCCTCCTCTCTCTCCCTCAATTATCCGGCCACCCTCCGACGCCGGCGACCACCACCAACCACCGCCGGAAAATATTTTCCGGCGAAGACCAAAAAGGCTCCTTATTTACCGATCTATCCGATCCACCTACTCACTCTCTTCCACGCGCGACCACCACCACCACTCACCCACCGAAACCACCATCATCATACATCATCTCATCATCATCATCACCACGGTATCACCATCATCACTATAACACCACCACAACTACGAACCGCATGGGTGCGTGTGGTTTTGTTATAGAAACGTATGGGTGTGTGGGTTTGTTAAAGATACGAAGGGTGCGCATGGTTGGTTAACAAAAGACGAGGGGTGTTTGATTGTTCTACCAACAAGGGCGTGTTTGGTTCGGGTTAAGGTTATAACAACCAAGGGCGGGTTTGGTTGTGGTACGCGGGTCAGTCACCCACGTAGGGTGCGTCCGGTTGTAAAATAAGCACCGAGGGGTGCGTTGGGTTCGGGGCAGCCACCACCCTAAGGTGGGTTTGGGTGGCAGCCACCCAACAAGGGCGGGTTTGGTTCGGCTATAAAAACAGCCGGGGGTGGGGGTGTGCGTCGGGTTTGGTTTGCAGCCGCGGGGGCTGCGTTTGGCTATGTACATAGAAAAGGGTGTGTTTGTTCGGTTATATAAGCCCACCACAGCGGGGTGCATTTGGTTGGGCGTAGATTAGGGTGCGTTTGGTAGGCTGCCAAACAGCCGGGGGGACGAGGGATGTTTGTGTTGGCTGTCGAAACAGCCGGGGTGTCGGGTTAGGCTGTGGGACAGCCGGGGACAGCCGGGGCATCGGGTTGTTTGTTTGGGTTGGCTGCGAAACAGCCGAAAAAGGGTGCGTTAGTTGTACCACAAAAGTATTAAATTATTTCGTTTAATTTCTATCGAATTTATTTATATGTGATGAAATATATTATAACTTGCGCGTCTAAGTAAAATACGATATAAATATTAAAACGGGACTGATGTTAATGTATAAGTGATATTAGATATATTTTAGAAGAGACTCGAACTAAAAACGGACTTTGGCGCCTCTTTATTACGGATTTATATACTAGGTAATTTTTAAATCAGAAATCCGAAGACATGGATTTTCGGGATTTCGAGCTAAGACTTTGATAAATTAGACTTTGATATTAACTAAAAATAGAAAAAACAAATAATATTTTTATCATGAAAAAAATTCTAAAAAAATAAATATTAATAGAAATTATATATTAAACGACGCATAAAAATAATATAAAAAAAATAAAACGACGATTAGACATAAAAGCGGGACTTCTAACCTAAACTCAACTCCAACTCAGAACTTCCCAATAACGAAAAACTGGAACGTAAATCGAAATATAACACTTTTAATAAGAAATAAGTTAGTTTACATATATTAAAATATCTGACAATATCAAGATTTAATGAACTTTAATAAAAAATGAACTACGATTTGAGTGAGGCACGTTTCTTTTAACACTTTTAACTTTCCCGACCGCCCCGCTTTTTCCTGTTTCGAGTTCCGTTTCCTTTCCCGAGAGTGAAGACGGAAGATTTCTTTCGTTCTCCTTTTCCGAGGAGATGGTTTTTTCGAGAGAGACATTTTTTTTAGTTTTCCCCGAGAGAGAAGGAGCCGCATTTCCGAGAAGGCGCGGAGCTTTCTTGCCCGAAGAAGATTTTAACTTCCTTCGGAGCGAGCACTTTGTCATTTTTCGAGAGAGAGGTTCGTAGCTCCCGACCGCGAGGTTCGATCGTGTTTTTCCGCTCGAAGCCTTTCGATATCTTCGAGCCCTCGAGCTGAGCCTTCGGAGCCACTTTTTTCGAGCTTGCCGGAGATTCGTTCTCGAGGAAGTTCGAGGCGCCAAGAACGCCGGCAACTTTCGGTTTGTTCTGGCGAAGCCCGTATCAGCAATACATTTCCAGCATCGACAGTCAGCCTTTTGACATCGAGCATTCATCATTTCAGCCTTTTTCCCTTCATCCCTTTTTTTCCGAATTTTTTCCGGCGAAACAAACGAAAAAGTGTTCGTAATGACATTTTTTTACTTTTTACTCTAGTACTTAGCCGCGAAGGATTAACACATGCTTTTAAAAAAAAAAAAGTTAAGATGATAGAATAACGTTGTCAGAAATTAAAGGAGGGTCATTAATACATTATTTTTCAATTAAATAGTTTTAAAAAGATCATTATTTTATTATTTTATTTCGTGTGGTTCTAAAAAAATACGAAAAAAATGTATTTTTTCTAAAAACGAAGGTCTAAAAATAGTAACTTTCTTAAATATTAGATATAAGGTATAATTGACGAAAATAGTATAAATTAACATAAAATATACTAGGGTTAAGGGTTTAAAGACGCGCAATGTATGTTCTCATCACACTTATAATATGACTGGGCATACATATAAAAATATGTATATTTCGTCTTACATGTATCGCATCGTTGGTCGTAGTAGTACTGTATAACGAACGTACATAAGTATAGTGTCGTGGCGAGATCAGTTTAGCAATTCCGTTGTGATGTTTTTGATTAATTGATCTAGGTCATTAATTCAATTGTGTATTCATAGCCTCTCTTTTCAATCTTTGAATGTTTTATAACCCACGAGGGGGATACTGGATTGTCGACAAAGTCTGATACTTACGCAATTATCTTAATAACAATGATTGTTTAAGAGGATTTTGATCAATGTGAGTTTATACCCCATGGTTTACTATTTTAACATATATTTTGGGGTGAGAACATGGCTTGTCTTTACAAATCATTTACATTTTGATTACAAATTAGGGTTTAGCATACTATTTCTATAGCCGACTATGTGAGTTCCTTAATGACTTCATTTTTTGGTCACAAATGACATACTTTACATTTGAACAATGATTTCGGATTTAGCTTAGCTGGTCGGCTAACGAATGAACTGAATAACAAAAAAATTACTACTTACTGCCCGGAAGAAGGAAGTGGTTCTTGGAGGGGGACACTGGTAACGGGAGTACATTCTTTTACATTACTTCTTACTGCCCGGGAGTGTTCTTGGAGGGGACACCGTAACTAGGTAGTAATATACCGACGCATTATTTGTATCACTGCCCAAATTGGGTACTTTACATGTCTACGTCACACAATAAATAAAGCGTCACGAGCTGTAAATCACTTGGAGGGGTAAAGGCGCGAATGTTATTAAAAAAGATCTATTCGGGTGTGATCCTGTACGGGTAGTAGCTATCGCCGGAACGAACATTATAGCGGGATGTCCACGTGAAATGATATAAAAAGATCTATTCGGAGAATTGACAACCCCCGTTTCGTGGATGACTAGCTATCACTGAGAACGAACGGTATATTTAACATGTCGATATATCGTGTGGGACTATCGGTGCCTGCCCTCAACAAATACATAGCATGGAACATTTTGTTCATAAAATTGTTATCATTTATATATAAGTCTTGAGAAGAATGGTACTTTTGGTGACAAAGAATGTGTCAATGCTATTCTTTATAAATCTTGTGATTTTTTATCATGGGACTGTATGTATACAAGTGATAAATACATTCATATTTAAACTAATTAGGAAACACACCAACTTTAATGTTGACACTTAAGCTGTTTTGCTCAGGTGAATTAGATCATTGCCATTTGATGTGCCATTGGATCTTGACATTTAACTTTCAATGGATGATAGCAAATATGGACAAAGGTATATTAAATTCAGATTTATGTGAATCAACAAATGGATTTTTTCATTCGACACCTAAGGTCGTTCTCTTTATCTATGCTTATTAATGATAGTAGCACCCCATGTGTATTCCGGCTCGCTGTGGTAAAGTTTTGGGGCGGGTTACAATGTGTACCTAATTTGTTCTTTTATCTACTTATGTAATAAAGTTAATCATTTAGGTCTTTAGATTAATAATTTAGATTTATATTTTATTCACTTTCTCCTGTCATAAAAGTCTTAAAAAGCAAAAATATTAGTTAATATTATGATCTTAGGATTTTGGCCGTAATTAGTATTTAAATGTGTTTAATCAATAGTTATAATCCTAGTATCTGTATTAAGTTTCTAATAGTAGATTATTTAAGAAAGCTTAATCAAATCTGCAGTTCAATGATAAGGGTATTTCACAAGCTTTTACCACAAAAGTCAACTAATTTGATCAAATTTTTAAACTTGAGTAAATTTGTGTTTTAGCTTAAGATCAATAGGGAATGAGATTTAGAGAAGTTTGGATTTTGTAAAATGACAAAAAGATTGACTATTTTTCGTTCTTCAGCACCAGGCAATTTTAACTTGTTAAATTTATTGAGTCAAATATATTGATTTAAGGTTCTTAGATCTAAATTGGCTTTCATACCCTTATTGAAGTGTCTGTCCAAGAGCATGATTACTATTTGTAACCTGCATTATGTGTCTTTAAACTTTACAAGTGCATCAGACAGGAACCTTATCAGTTCCTGCTGACTACTTTTGTGTTTTCTTGATTATTAGGCGTAATTATAGGATTATATGATTTTAATCTTTCTAAGTACTAGAGTCAGGTGTACTTAATCATAATAAGATCTATTTTTCCATTGTGATGCTTATTTCTTAGCTTAATTCTTGCTTTTAAACATCTTTAGCCAGTATAAAAACAAAAAAAAAAGAGGTTAAAGACTGTAGTTTCTTAAAAATCTTAATTCTAGCTTAAGATATAGTTTTTATACTTAAATAGAATAATTATAAGTACGCTAAACAAGTTTTCAAAACAATAGAATAGATCTAGGTGTTGTCCTTTTGAGCTTAACATGCTAATGATTATTTTGTCGTTAATACCTATTTTCTAGTTAGAACTTGTTTCCGGCTAAATTTTAACTGATTTAAATAGTTTCCAGCTATCTTTTCTTTCTTATAACTTAAGCATACCTTATTATCCTCCTAAACACTTTTTCTTTGTGCAATAGAGCTAATTTGAGCTTTTTACAAGTCAAAATGCAAAGGTGAGCTTACCACTATGTTTTCGTGTAATCAGCTTATAAATAACTGATATAAGCATATCTTTGGAGTTTCCAAGCCCTGAGTAGCTTTATAATTTGTTCCTACCTTAAAGCTTATTCTTCAATTTGCTCTTTATGTTTAGCTATAAAGGCACGTTGTTAAACTCTTCTTTCTTATTATTGGGCTTATTAGACTAAGGTTGAATTCCGGGTTGGCCTCAGGTTGTTTGTGTAAATGTTCTAAGAGTTTCATTTTGTTACCTGTTAGTCCCTAGCCTTCACAGTTAGTCCCTTACTAGTTAAATTCTGATTATTTCTTATTAATAATTAGTAATTTTTTAAGTTAGCTTAAATTAATCTTATTAATAAAGTAAAAATTAGGGCTGTTTCTTATTTTTATAAAGTTTTGCTCATTATCTTATGATGTAATTTTTATAAAAAGTTAGGATTTTAATTTATTTGTAGCATTTTAATTATTTGTAAGTTTTGTAAAGATTAAATCTTAGAAAATTCATAAAAATAGAAAAAGTTTTAGAAAAATACAAAAAAAAATAATTTTTAGTTTTATAAAAAATAGTTTGATAGCTTTAGTTTACATCCATTAAAATCTAATTTTAACACTTTGTTTAGAATTTGAGCTTATAATTGGACTTTGGTTGTTATCGGGGTAGGTCCTCAGGGACCATTCTTGTAATTTTTCTGTTTTCATAGTTTCTTAGTTAATCCTTGCCCGTTAAATGCTTTAGCCCCGTTAGCCCTTAAGTCTTTTACACAGTTAGTCCCTAAGTTAGTTTTAATTAATAATTAGGGTTAGGTTGTAATTAGTTTAATTAAACTTTTATAAAAAGATAAAAATTAGGGCTTTTATTTTTATATTATTTCTGCACATTTTCTTTAATTAGTGTAATTTTTATAAAATTTTTAGGACTTTATTTTTAATTGTTTTATAGTTTTTAATTCATATTAAATTCAAAAATAAAAAAAAAATGTTTTTCTTCTTCCTAAAATTTTCTTTTGTCCTATCTTAGATTTAGAAATTTAGTTTACATTTTTAGGATTTAATTTAGTTTAATTGCTTAATTGTCATGTTTTATTTGTTTCCAATATTTGTTTAATTGTTTAATTACCTTTAATTGTTCAATTTTTAATTGTTGCTTTTTATTTAGTAGTCTTAGCTTATCAAAACATCTAATTTCTTATTCAAATCATAATCCAGACTTAAACGAGGTTTCAATTTCACTAGTCACTGGGGAAACGACCCGGGTGATCATACTTATCCGGTTAAATATACGTATTATATATTATATAATATATATTTTTGAGAGTGAATTTTATCAAGGGTGACTTGGTAATTTTCTTAATTGCTCTTAGGTTTATATTATATTGTGATATATTTTAGGTATATAAAACTGCAATCAGTTTTTGGCGCCGTTGCCGGGGACTAGTGTTTAAGATTCCTTCGTTTATAGTTTATTTGGTTTGAAGATCCTTTCACCCTCGAAAGTTTTATTCTTGTTTTATAATTCAAAAATCCAAAAAAAAATTATAAAATATAAAAAGTAAAAAAATATTTTCCTTTTTAATTAAAGAAATAAAAATCACCAACTGGTAAAAATACCAAAATATAACATTCTCAACGGAGGTGTTATCATAATAATTTCCGGTGAACTTTTTGGTTCCCAAATTGAACTAAAGATTTAACATTTGCCATTTGTGTCTCTACGAAGTACATCTCACCTTGAAAAGCAATTTTCGAGAGCTACCGCGAAGTAATTGATTATTTGGTTTAAGTTTCTTTCGTGTAACCGTTAAAATTCATTTATATTAAAAAAAAAATTAGTGTAAAGTTTTGCTTTTTGATTTTTAGTTTTCCTTTTTATGCGCACTCGTTCGCAATCTCGA
>BQNB010092778.1:0-26532 GCA_026074375.1 Tanacetum coccineum
TATAAAAGTAGCATTCAAACAAAACAAAAATGTTAAATGTTTATTGCCAAAAAAGCTTTAATATTTAAATGTTAAATGCTTAATGCTCAAAAATGCTATAAAAAGTTTTTCGCCAAACATAATAATATTAAACTTTTATAAATTTAAATTTTGCTAATAATATTAATTCTAGCGGCAATAGAAGCGATAAATCTTTTATTATAAGTTTGAGATGGATTTGATTCATAAAATTAAAGTTGAATTAGCTCCTAAAGGGCTAATGGCAACTAAATGTATTATAGTTGTCACGATTTCCTTTTATATGTATCAAACAAAAAAAATTGCTTTTCTATGTACTAAACTCGATTTTATTGTATTTTTTGTGTATTTTATGACTATTTTGCCCCTCATTTTATTAACCCGGGAGGGGCAAAATGGTCATTTACTACACAAAAAAATACAATAAAATCGAGTTTAATACATAGAAAAGAAAAAAAAATTGTTCGATACATATAAAAGGAAATCGTGACAACTATAATACATTATCATGCCATTAGCCCGCTCTTAAATATTAATACATTAATAGCATTGATATTTTTTCCATATTAGTAAAGTCAACTATGTAGCAACAACGATTCGTGAAAACACAAACACCACATAAAAAGAATTTAAATCTAAATGAAATAATATATATTTCGAGAAGTTTTAATTTTACATGCGACACTGTAACCAAAAGCATGAACAGCATATTTTAAATTTTCACAAGAGATCGGATTGTCTTCATTCCTGATAGTGAATTACTGGTTAATAATAACAACAAAATCGATGTCGATGCATCTTTACAAATGTAACAAGTTGACTGAATTTGAGTTGACTGAATTTGGAGTGTGTGATGGGTAACAGGTTCGCTCGCTCAAAAATACGTTGTTCTCAGAATTTGTCTTTAATGTGATTATGTTTTTGTGATTTGTTCGTGAGTGCTCATGGTGAGTTTTTAAGAAAACGTGGTTGCGTAAGCGTCCCACGGATGGCGCCACTTGTTAGTACAAAATTCGTGTTGGGTTTGGTAGCGTGTCAAGTCTCTTATCGGGTCGGGCCTTCAAGCGACTTGGATACTGGATCTTGTACTAGAGCAAGAGAAGTGATGATGTTCTGCACAATTAAAAGTAAACCGTTAGCCTTACCGTGGGGACGGACCCCACGATTAAGCTCCGGCGTGAGAGTAAGTACACATATTTGTCAGAGAATGTCAGAGTATGTGTAAGAGTTAATGATTAGACAGAATGTACCTTTTGAGATGTACTGTGACTCCTATTTATAGGTGTCTAATACTAGGGTTTCCTAGTATTTCGGCTACTTTGGTAGTGGTCGGAGTGGGTCCCTTGTCGGGCAAGGGTCCACGTATAATCGTGTTTGCGGACGCGAGTGTTCTTCCGCGGTCAGTGTTTGTCCGCGGGGCGCACAGGTGCGGCCAAGAAGATACTCGCGTGCGTCTTTGTAATATCCGGAGCGTCACCCCTGCCGGGCTTAGCGATCCAGCTATTTGTTGTATTGGGCCTGGGCCCATATACGTATATTATGAACTAAGCCCAGTAAGCTTGGTGCTCATACTATACGTTATCAAGTCCCCCCAGTCTAGTTGGCTTGCCATACGCGGTACAATTATAGCGTGCGGTAAGCATTGCTAGACTTAAAGTTCCGTGATCCAATTTTATTTACTTCTTCTGTTACTACGCAGCCTTTGCGCCGTTTTGACAGTTTGTCGTTGGCTACGTGGACTCTTTATGTCCTTTTATCTTCTGCATGATTTGACCGTCTGGGACCCATATCCAGCTGTTAGCATTATCTTTTTACTATATGTTTACACCGTTGATTGGGAAGTGTCTTGACACGTGTCGTCATCCCCCCTTTACTTGACTTAAATATACCATGGGTATAAATAGTTGATTCGTTCCTTACTGTTTCTCTTTTTATCTCTTTTACTTTTCCACCATTGTTGATAGATTTCAAGGTTTCCTAGTTGCACAGCCCTCCCTAATCCAGCCTTTCTTCTTGATTCAGGTTAATTTCTTTGTTTTTCTTTTACTATGGGCAGTATCACATCTTTGAAATGTGTTCTTACACAAGAACACCTTAATGCCGTGTGCGCCAAATATTTTGTTCCTGAGGAAGTCCATCCTCAACTGCCCAATTCTGATGCTACCATGCATGAGAGACCGGCTGGTAAAGTCGGAATGTACACCCGATTCTTTGATTATGCCAACTACCGCATCCCTTTTTCCAACTTTTTCGTTTCCGTTCTCACTCACTTCCGCATTCCATTTTCCCAACTATCCGTGTTTGGGTCTGCCAAGGTTTCTCATTTTGAAATCTTGTGCCGCGTTTGCAATATTGAACCCGATGTCAGTTTGTTTCGATACTTTTATACACATAACTACAAAAATGGGTGGTTTGGTTTTACTAAGCGCCCCAACGTCCGTGCTTGTTATTCCAAGAATTTGGATTCTGTGAAGAACTGGAATGATCATTTTTTCTGGGTTGATGAGTTTGTGGTTCCTGCCAATGCTCGGTTTAAGTGGTTTTCGGGTTCCACTATTGCCAAGGATCGAGCTCCTGCCCCTTCTGAATATGATATTGGGCATGTTAATACCCTTATCGCTCATGCCTCTCCGTTCCTCAGGTTCCCGGAAGAATTTCTTTGCTGTGTTGGCATAAGCCGTAATTACCTTTTGAATAAAGATACTTATCCCCGCTTTGAGTATGAGGACGGAGAGGGTAGGTTCTATTTTCCGTGCGTACTTTGATTACTGTTTTTCTGTTTTTCTTGTTTCCTTATCCTTTTTCCTTGTTGTCTTTTGCAGAGATGGATTTAAATGCTTTTATCCGTACTGCTGATCCTCGCAAGGTGAAGATTGTTGAAAGGGCGAGAGTTGAAAACGAAAGACCTATTGTCACCGTGGCAAAACATCGCACCGTGACCTTACTTCCGACTTCTGTGCCTCGTTCTTTCGGAGAGTTGTCGGCTAGTGTGGAAAGGGAGTTTGCTGGAGATGCAAGTATTGGTGATGGTGGAGATCAGGGATTTGATTCCGTTGCGGGTGGGGATAATGTTGAGCCGACCGTGCCTGTCACTGAGCCTGTTGAAGCCGAAATTCCTAGGCCCAAGCGTTCAAAAAAGAAGAGAGTGATCTATGATAGTGAGGGATTGCCCGTCGCTCCCCATCCACCCAAAAGATTAAGGGCCGATTATGGGAATACCGGTGGTTCCGCTACTGGAGGTAAGTCTCTTAGTGCTCTTAACAGGTTGCTCCAAGATTCTCGATTAACGGTAGAACAGGGTGTTCCAGCTCTTCCTACCTTACCCTTTATTACTTCTTCCGTGACAGCTTCACCTCTGGAGGAGGGCGGAGATCGTACTGACTCCGTGACTGGGCCCTCCTTGCGAACCATAGGTCCTTCCGCAAGGTTCGTAGTCCTTTCTGATTCTTCTAGATTCTTCCCATCATTCAGGAAACTAACTCTGCGGTCCTGAAGTTTGATTTTTTTCCCCATTCCTGTGCCAGGTCTGATGCTTCCACTTATGACTGATAGCTAACTAATTGTTACTATTCCCACCGATGTTACCAAAGATAAGAGTACCTCGCATCCGCCACTTTTTGGTTCTTCAAGCTCATCTGAAAAGACGGATCGTACTCTTAGTCTTTTTACAGGAAGGTCTGGAAGTGGTTTTGACGCTGGGAGTATCCGTGAGGAAGAGGCTATAGGTGCCAGTTCAGAGGAAGTTTATGTGCCTGAGTGGACGGTGACCAAGGGTTTTGGAATGAATGGGGGGGGGGGGGGAATGATGGTCGTTTGTGTGCCAAAATGATTGATACTTTTACTCCTCCCCCGCCTTCTTCAAAACCGTCCGTGAATGGAGCATAGCAATTGTTTTACTGAGTTCATGTGTCACAGATGAAATTGAGTTTAAGCTCCGAAGTAAGGGATGCGTGCCGGAGTATAAATATTTTGGAGAAGAGGAATGGAAATCTTTACGGAGGAGAGGAATGTTTGCTGTGATGGCGAAGGATAGGGAGATTGAAGATTTGAAATCTCAGTTGTTAAAGGCCAAGGAGGAGTCCGCGGAGGTAACTCGACTCCGTGCTCAGGTTTCTGGTTTTGAGGCTACCGAGAGCTCACTCCGGGGCGAGGTTGCTTCCGCCCATGATCGCAACGTCGTTCTTGAGCAAGAATGTACTTCTTTACAGCTAAGGGTGGCGGGCCTTGAGTCTATTATTGCTGGAAAAGATCAAGAGCTTTCTGACTTAGGAGCGTCTTCTTCTTCTTTACGGTCTGAGAACCAAAGTCTGCTTGATCAGGTATTATTTTTTATTTTGTATATTTTTTTTTTTTTTTTTTTTTTTAGCCACTTTGTTCGTGGTTTCATGTTCTCGTTTTCCCATGTGTTTATATTTTTCTCAGGTACATAAGCTGGAACTTTCTTCCGCGGACCTTCGTTTGAAGCTGGAGACATATGAGGGGGTCTTGGCACAGTTGGAGGAATTTCAAGACAATCTAATGGGACCTCTCAGGACTAGACTGGCCGAGATCGATGCTGATTTCACCCGGTGTTGCATGCGCTTTCAGGAGAGTTTCCATCCGCATCTCCTTAACGTCATTGCGGGGAGAAGGTGGTTGCTAACCCACGGGGTGAAGCTCCTTTTAGCTAAGTGTCTCAATTCAAATGAGTATATGGAGGCTTTGGGTCACGCTTTTGGGCGTGCAATAGAGAAGGGGATGCAAGAGGGCCTAGCCGCAGGGATTGAGCATGGGCAGGCTGGCAGATGTTTGGCTGATCTTGAGGCTTATATTCCCTCTGCGGAGGATGACTTTAACTCTGCCATCCGTGATCTCCGTGATCTTAACTTTCCACTCCTACAAGAACTTTCCAACAAGAAGGATGCCAGCACTTGGGAAATCATGGATCTTCTTCGTTTGGACGACATTGTGGCGGAGACCTTAGGCATGGCCGACCTTCAGCCTGATGCGGATCAGCTAATGGTTCCCATCCACCATAAGCAGGATGGGATTATAATTGGGAGCCAAGCCTTGTCTGTTGCTTTGAATGTTTGTCGTGGGCGGGTGGAGAAAATGGAACGGAATCTTATTGAACGTCTTCCTTTTTTGAAGGACGTATTTGCATCCATTGAGGATCCTTTGTCCGCTGAGGCCCTGATTGAACCATCTGCTGAGGTTCCTGCTACCAATGTTTTGTCTACCGTGGTTATTGCTCCTCCTCCTGACCCTTCCATTTCCGTAGAAGATTATGACAACCCTGACCCAGCAGTTGTGGTTCCGGAGAACGCTGCTTCGGGGTTAGAACGTGAGGAACAGACTGATGCTTCGGCCGGGGGTGGACTCACTTTTTCCCAATTAGACGACGAGGCTATGGACGCTGTTTTATGAGTGTATTCGCTCTTATTCCGTGGTTATATGTAACCTTGCAGCCTCTTTTGTAATTAGAATACTATGGTGACTTATAGTTTGTCTTCTTGTGGTACATACCGCGGCCGCATGTGGCCCTTTTGTTGCGGTGCTTTTCATGTAACCGGCTTTACAACATTTGTTTAGATATATCCGTTGTATATAAATGTTGTTGCTATCTTTTTATATCACGTGCGATACCTTTATTAGGATAGTCTTGTGAATATTTGTGGGTTATTCTCCCGGCGCCGGGCTTGCAATACCTCTTACGCGCCTGAGCTAATTTTGAGGTTGCTCAACCTTTATTATACGGGATAATATTTTTGTGAAGCATGGCTCCGTGCAAGCATGCTTTAACAATTAATATAACTTTGCAAAGTAAAGATAATTTAAAATTTAAAACTTGTGAGGGTAGCTAATCCCCACTTTTTCATTGAAATTCAAAAGATTACAAAATGCGAATAAATACAAATATTGCCCTTCGGAGCATCGTGTGCCGGGCGAATTCTTACATTTCATGTATATAATATTTTTTGAGATTACAGATGTTCCACGTTCTTGGCATGTCATTTCCTTTGCGGTCTTTTAGCTTGTAAGCCCCCTTTCCAAGCGATTCTTTAATTTCATATGATCCCTCCCACTTAGGTCCAAGTTTACCTCCGTCCTGGGCATGACTTGCTTTATTGCTGCGGTAGACCATTTCGCCTGGTTTAAAGCTTGTTCCGTGGACTCTTGAGTTGTAATACTTTTCCATCTTTTTCTTGCTTTTTGCTTCTTGTATGGCTGCTTGCTCCCTTCTTTCTTCTATCAGGTCTAAGTTGATCCCCAAAGCTTCGTTGTTATTAGCCTGATCCACCTCCGTGGTCCAAAGTGTGGGCATGCCTATTTCCGCCGGTATAACCGCTTCCGTGCCGTATGTTAGCGAGAATGGTGTTTCCCCGTTACTTGACTTGATCATTGTACGGTGAGCCCATAGGACGTGCGGAAGTTCTTCCAACCAATATTTGCTTCTTTCCTCAAGCCATGCTTTTATTCCTTCCCCTAAGCTTCTATTTGCTCTTTCGACTAGACCATTTGCTTGCGGGTGTTTCACAGAGGCGAAGCATTGGCGGATGCACAGTTTCTCACACCAATCTTTAAATGGATTGTCACGGAATTGCTTTCCATTGTCTGATATGATTTCTCCTGGTAGGCCAAACCTACAGACAATGTTATCCCATACGAACTTCTTCACTTGATTGCCCGTGATGGTTGCGACAGCCTTTGCCTCGATCCATTTGGTGAAATAATCGATGGCAACAATTAAGAATTTGACTTTACCTGGTCCTTCCGGGAAAGGTCCGGCTATGTCTATCCCCCATTTATAAAATGGCCATGGGGACGTGATGGGGGTCAAGTTCTGCTGCGGATTTCTTGGGACGGGGCGGTGCACTTGACAGTCATTGCACTCCCTTACTAATTTCCTTGCATCCATATGCATTGTCGGCCAGTAATACCCGGTTTGGATTGCTTTGGCGACCACCGATCTGGGGCCGGAATGCATGCTGCATGACCCCTCATGTATCTCTCTTAGGACATAGTTTGCTTGGAGTGGTCCAACGCACCGGAGCCATGGTCCTAAAAAAGACTTTTTATACAGGGTTCCATTGATCATGGCGTACCTGACCGCTTTTCGACGTACCGCCCTAGCCTTCTTTTTATCCTCCGGAAGGATCTCTTTTGTCAGGTACTCACGTATTGGTGTCATCCAGGTGTTACCTTCTTCTTGCACCACGTCAAGGATTTCTTTTTCGTTTATGGACTTTTCCTTTAATTCTTCCACGAGCACTTGTTTATTAAGATGCGCGAAGCTTGTGGATGCAATCTTGCTCAGGGCATCTGCTTTCTTGTTTTCACTTCGTGGGATTTGTTTGATGGAAAATTCCTTAAAGCTTTTTGTAAGTGTTTTTACTTTGTTCAGGTATTGGACCATGCCTGACTCTTTGGCGGTGTAAAAACCGTTAACTTGATTGGCCACCAGTCTTGAGTCAACATTTGCTTGTAAGTTCTTTACACCCATTTGCTCTGCGATCCGGAGACCGGCTATTAGTGCTTCATACTCGGCTTCGTTGTTGGTGGCCTCGAACCTAAATCTCATGGCGTATGTGAATTCTGCCCCTTCCGGGTTTGTCAGTATCAGACCTGCCCCGGAGCCGTCGACGCAGGACGAGCCGTCTGTGAACAATGTCCACGGCTCCGGTAGTGCTTCCGGTTCAGCCATAAGTTCGTCCGGAGACTCGTCTTCCGGTCGTTCCACAATGAAATCCGCCAATATTTGGCCTTTGATTGCGGTCCTTGGTCTGTATTGGATGTCATATCCTTCTAACTCGAACTTCCACTTTAGCATTCTTCCAGATATTTCCGAGCTTGACAACAGTTGCTTTATCGGTTGACTTGTTATTACAACGACCGTGTGTGCCTGGAAGTATCTTTTCAATCGTTTACTTGCGCTGAGCAAGGCTAACACCAACTTTTCCATAGGGGTATAGTTGACTTCCGGGCCACGTAGAGTGCGGCTTACAAAATATACTGGTATTTGCCTGCCTTCTCTATCCGTCATCAAGACTGCGCTGATAGCTTCTTTTGCTGCAGCTAAGTATATGATTAATTCCTCACGTTCCCTTGGGGCGGTGAGTGTTGGGAGTTCTGCAATGAGCTTCTTCATTTGCTTGAAGGCTTCTTCGGCTTCCGGAGTCCATTGAAAATCGCTCTTTTTTGTGCAATTTTTCAAGGTTTTGAAAAAAGGTAACGACTTTTCTGCAGATTTTGACAAGAACCTGTTTAAACTTGCTAATTTTCCATTTAGTTTCTGCACGTCCTTGATGCATCTCGGAGATGGCAAGCTGAGGACGGCGTCTGCTTTATCTGGACATGCTTTCAACCCGTTGGTGCTTACTTTGTAGCCTAAAAACATTCCTTCCTGCATTCCGAAAGTACACTTCTTGGGGTTCAACTTCATGTTTATCTGTCGAAGGGTTTTGAATGTCTCGGTTATGTCCCGGATGATCTCTTCTTCCGTGCGGCTCTTTATAACCAGGTCGTCGACATATACCTCCAGATTGCGTCCAATTTGCCTTTGGAATGCTTTATCCACTAATCGTTGATATGTGGATCCGGCATTTTTTAGTCCGAACGGCATTTTAGAATAGCAAAATATCCCTTGGCTTGTTATGAACGCCGTTTTTTCTTCATCTTCTTTTGCCATCTTAATCTGGTGATACCCCTTGTATGCATCCAAGAAACATTTGAAAGAGTACCCACAGAGGGACTCCACCTTCCAGTCAATTTTCGGTAATGGGTAACAATCCTTGGGGCATGCGTTGTTAAGATCTTTGAAGTCCACACACATTCGCCAAGTTCCGTCATGCTTTTTAACCATTACCGGATTAGATAGCCAACTGTGATAATGGACCTCCTTCATTATTCCAGCGTCCACTAATTTTTCCACCTCCTCTTGGATTGCCTTATTTCTCTCCGGTGCCTGCCCTCTTTTCTTTTGCCTGACTGGTGAATATCCCTCCCGGATATTCAAGCGGTGTTCCGCGATGCTTCGTGGGACGCCCGTCATATCAGCCGGCTTCCAGGCAAAAATATCCAAGTTTTGTTTGAGCAAGGCACATAATTCTTTGCGTCCTTTTTCTGTTAATGTTGAACCTATGGCCACTGTCTGTTCAGGGTACTCCGGGTGGATCGCTACATTTATTTTCTCTTCCAGTACTTGGCTGGCTACAGGAGTCTGGTTGCTAGGTCCGGAGATCATAGCACATTCCATAGGGATGACCCTACTGCTCTGTAATGTTACCGTGCCGCCCTCAACGGGAAACTTCAACATTCCGTGTGCCGTTGATGGTACAGCTCGGATTTTTCTTATGCCCGGCCTGCCTATTATTGCATTGTGTTGAGATGGTGACCTGATGACCATGAAATTCATCCAAGCGGAAGTGGAGTGTGCTTCATCACCTATTTTTACTAGCAAGGCTATCTGGCCTAGCGGCCAAATGGTCTCTCCGCTGAATCCAATAAGGTGAGTGGTAGCCGGAACCATTTGGTCCCTTATCTCTTTACGGAGCTTTGCGAAACAATGTTCATACAAGACTTCCGAGGATGCTCCACCGTCAATATATACCCTATGCACAAAGTGTCCGCCCATTTCGACTTCGATGATCATCGGGCTCTCCGTCCCGTCTTCTTCACTTAGAGGTGGGAAAGACATTGCCGTCTCCGGAGAGAAACTCTGGGTGATCCTGGGCTTGGCCACTCTTTCCCATGGTTGGATCATCAGTATAGTCAATGGTTTATCCTTTCCGGGTACTTCCCCTTTTTTCGGTGCTTTCGGCCTGTCGTTCTGTTTTAATTCCTTGATGAATTGCGACAGTTTTCCGGCCTTGATCATTTCATCTATTTGCTTTCTCAGCTGCATGCACTCGTCTGTGCTGTGTCCCGTATCCGAATGAAATTCGCAGTATTTGTTCGGATCTCTTTTTTCCACAGGAGTTACCATTGGGGGTGGAGCTTTGAATTTTCCTTTTTCCAGGGCAAAGATTTCTTTTGGAGTTTTGGTGAGAAGTGAGAATCTATCCGGCTTACGGTCCGATCTTTGTTTATTTTTGAAGCCTTTCTTGAAACTTGGCTTGTTCCCTCCCTCTGACGGTTTCCATGATGGTGTTTTTCTTTGGCCGTGACTGAGTGCAGCAACTTCCCCTTGTAGGAAAGATGTGGTCACTCTGTACATTTCGTCCATAGATCTCGGAATTCTTTCATATAGACGCTTGATTAATCCAGGGTGGGTTATTCCATGCATAAATCCGGAGATTTTCATGCATTCCGGGGCTCCTTCTACGTCCAGGACTTCTGCCTTGTATCTTTCCATGAAGTCTTCCGTAGATTCCCCATCTCTTTGCTTGATGTGATGTATCTCCACCGGATCCTTGATATGCTTTGTTTGCTGAAGGTAATTTTCCCTGAACGCTGCTCTTAGATCTTCATAGCCATCAATCGACTCTTTTGGTAACTTGTCAAACCAAACTCTGGCATTTCCGGTCAGGGTTGAGTTGAACATATGACACCATGTTGGCATTGCCCAACCTTCTGTTTTTGCGGCTGATTGAAATAACTTTAAGTGGTCCTCCGGATCCCCGCTTCCATCGTATGTTTTGACATGACTGGGCATCCTAGTCCTCGGGAGACTAAAATGCCGGATCCGGGGTGTGAAGGGGTTTCTTTCCTCGCATGTCCAAGGCTGAGAGAGATCGTCCTCATAGGTGTTTGATCTCTGTCTTCTTGATTTGGATTTCCAGTGACCCCCTTCACTGTCCTCACTTTCTGAATATTGGCTCGCCGTACGAGATGGTGTTTGCTTTTGTTGACGCCTTCTTGTTTCAACTTCAGTTCTTTTTACTTGGGGACTCCGTCGACGACTATCAGAACGTACGGATGTATCTGGCTCCTTTCTTCCCAATCTTTTAAACACGCCTCCTTCTTTCCGCGGCCGGGGCTGCGGTGAAGGAGATCTGTTCTTCTTGAGTCTTTTGAATACACTGGCGTGCGGTGATGGGCTTCGGGAATACCTGTCTCTGTGCCTTCTTCTAGGTTCTGTTTGGGCGGTTGGTGTCTTAGATTCAGAATAGTGCGATTCTTCACGACTTCGTATCTTAATTCCAGACTCTTCACCATAGATCAGTCGTGCTTTTACCGCGTTGAGTTTGTCTTTCTGCTCTTTTTCTTTTTTCAACTTTTCCGCAATGAGTGGTAAAAGTTGATGATAATTTTTGTCGCACATTTCCCTAAGAATTTCGTCAGACATAGGTTCTTCAATACCCTGGGGACCATTTCTCCCCCCAGTGTTTCTCACGGCGGACGTGGGATTATTTGTGATTTGTTCGTGAGTGCTCATGGTGAGTTTTTAAGAAAACGTGGTTGCGTAAGCGTCCCACGGATGGCGCCACTTGTTAGTACAAAATTCGTGTTGGGTTTGGTAGCGTGTCAAGTCTCTTATCGGGTCGGGCCTTCAAGCGACTTGGATACTGGATCTTGTACTAGAGCAAGAGAAGTGATGATGTTCTGCACAATTAAAAGTAAACCGTTAGCCTTACCGTGGGGACGGACCCCACGATTAAGCTCCGGCGTGAGAGTAAGTACACATGTTTGTCAGAGAATGTCAGAGTATGTGTAAGAGTTAATGATTAGAGAGAATGTACCTTTTGAGATGTACTGTGACTCCTATTTATAGGTGTCTAGTACTAGGGTTTCCTAGTATTTCGGTTACTTTAGTAGTGGTCGGAGTGGGCCCCTTGTCGGGCAAGGGTCCACGTATAATCGTGTTTGCGGACACGAGTGTTCTTCCGCGGTCAGTGTTTGTCCGCGGGGGCGCACGGGTGCGGCTAAGAAGATACTCGCGTGCGTCTTTGAAATATCCGGAGCGTCGCCCTTGTCAGGCTTAGCGGTCCAGCTATTTGTTGTATTGGGCCTGGGCCCATATACGTATATTATGAACTAAGCCCAGTAAGCTTGGTGCTCATACTATACGTTATCAGGTATGTTTGATGGATGCTTGTAATTCTCGATGTTTATAATTATTTATCAGGTTGGGTCCTAATTAACAGCAGGTGCCAACCCAATTCAAATCACGAGGGTATTGAAAGAACCACTAAAGCCCTTGTAGCAGAGCTTAAGCATATGTCAAAAGACGTAAAGCTCAATTCTTCTCTTTATTATTTTTGTGATATATCATTATTTTACATTTTTGCTCAATATTTACATTTATGTGTAAAATATTTGCAGTTCGAATATAGCGAGTTAGCTGATTTGGCGGCAGAGAGTGCAGGGAACAAACCCAAAGTGGGAAATATGATTGCTGAAGCCATGAGTAAAGTAGGAAGGCAAGGTATAGTCACTTTTGAAGATGGGAAAAGTGCTGAAAATAGTATGTACGTCGTGGAAGGCATGCAAATTGACTGTGGCTACCTTTCTCCAAATTTCGTTACCGACAGTGAGAAAATGACCGTTGAGTATGAAAATTGCAAGGTAATGTTATCAAGATATATTTTCCTCGATTATACTTGGGTACGTAGGAATTTATCATTGGATATTGATATAAAGTTTCGTGGTGCAGTTGCTTTTGGCTGACAAAAAAGGTCACTAATGCACGAGACTTAGTTGCCCTATTGGAAGATTCTATTAAAGAGGATACCCGATATTGATTATCGCTGAGGAAGTTATAACTGAAAAAGAAAAACTGAATGAACGATACATTACTATTTCTACATGCATCAATGTGTTCTAACCTGGGGTTTAGATGAATGGTACATTACTATTTCTACATGCTGTGTGAATTAAATTATGTATATGTGTTCTGTAATGTGATTGATAATGTTAGTGGTTAGGGACTGGAATGGTATATTGGTGTCACTGTGTTAATATCGATTGCCGTTTCCCATTTATATTTGTTAATGCAAGACAATGCTATAATGACTTTTTGGTTATTTTTAGGACTGTGTTTAATGGTTGGATGTACTTTTTGTAGTCAAATTTGTAGGTATATGAAATGTACTGGATCTTTGGAATGAATAAGTTGTGTTGAGTTGGTTGTCTTTGCTGTTTACTAGTTTGCAAAAACTATAGGGATGATAATGTAAAAGTTGAAAAGCCGGAGGGTAATATATGTAAATTTTGAAAATGACTCTTTTTGTTTGTGAACGTCCGAAAGTGTGGAATTTTTCTAATTGTGAAGTTTTAATTCTCTACATTTAAAAGTGTGGGGGCTTTTATGATTGTCCGAAAGTGTGGAGTTTTTATGATTGCCACACTTTTTAGTGTGAAGACTCAAGTAATTTTTCCACACTTATAAAAGTGACAAGTTTTGTGACGCCCCAAACCTCCACACATGGTCTTAATGTGGACTTTATAATTGTACACACTCGTAAATGTGTAGATATCATCAATAAAATGTGTAAAAACACACCCTGTTTTGTAAAAACTATTGATTTTTTGACGTAATATTAAGTCCACACAAATTGTCTATAACCTATACGGAAATGTCCCTTTTATTGAATAATTCAAAGTTTGAATATATTCCGTCTGTCCCAAAAAAATGACCAGCTTAATTATGACCATTTTTCCTGTTTTGCCCTCTAATCAATACTTGCATTAATCATCATTTTAAACTTTTATAATAAAAATGAGAGTTAAAATGACTTATTATATGGCCTTTCAACAAGTCGGTAGGGTCTCACTACCATGACCAATTTGTATTGACTGTATTCAAGTGTTCATTACTACAATAATATTATATGGCCTTCCAATGAAACCTTATTATAAAAATAATTAAACGTGCATCTCTAAACGACACTTGACCAGTGATGAAGGAGTCTTTGTGTTTATTTAAATTCCAATATCAGACTTTTGGCTGACAAAGTTGACGCAAAATGCATAAATACAAAAATGTTGTGCTTCCCGTAACCCATTTCTATAAAGAAAACATAAACTAATTGTACCAAACCGACCATCACGTGACAATCTTACATATTCCGATGAATAAACATGCTTATGAACGATGCCTACTTTTATATTCAGTTTTTTATGTGTGTATGGACAATATATCTACATCTATGCGTGATTAGTATAATAAGAGATTTTCATTCTGTTTTTAAGATATCGTTTTTGTATTCATGAGACTAGTTGCATATTAAACAAATAATTGGATGTTTTTGGATATAACATGATTGATTGTTTTTGTAAAGTTATGATGTGTATAGATTATGTTAATAATCTTCGAAAGACATTAAAGTTTGAGCTATTACGAGCTTTAATTAATTTCATACTTTTATCAAAGTGTTATTGGAGTATTTAAGAACTTTTGTCATCAATCGTATATCATAAAAGAATATAAATAGCTACACAATTAACATTTTGACAGTAACATTACACTAAAAATACTAAAGAACCTTCAAAAATCTCATCACAACAATTAGGCTATAAAAACAAATACTGAAACACCCTGAAAGGAAAATCCAACCACTTAAAAGGTCTCATATTCGAGTCTTGTCTAGGGCGATAGGGGTTTCCTCCCGCGTGCGTAAAGGGAAGGGTGCCATTGCCTTCTTTTAAAATTTTTAATTTCGAAAAAAAATTTAATTTTAAAAAAATTTTAACCAAGCATTTTAATTTTAAAAAAAAAATTAATTTAGAAAAAAAGTTAATTTTAAAAAAAAAGTTAATTTTGAAAAAAATTCTAAATTTTAAAAAAAAAAATAATTTTGGTTATAATTTTTAAATTTTTTTTTTTCAAAATTAAATTTTTTTCGAAATTAAATTTTTTTAAAAAAATTTTGGTTAAAATTTTTTTCGAAATTAAATTTTTTAATCAAAAAACAATAAATCTCAACAAAATTATATAAAGGACTAACGATGCAATAATAAAATAAACGATCGTTAGAAATTTAACTTAAAAACTTGTTAATTGCCTAACATTGCAACAAAAAACAAGATGCATACCTTAAATTAAGAAAAAAAAAAGATGGGTAGCTTTAATTAACATTGGACTTAAGATGAGTACCTTTTTATGCGATTTGCCCTTTATTATCAATGTGCTATTGGAGTATTTAAGTCATCAATCGTATAGCATAAAAGAATATAAATAGCTACATAATTAACATTTTGACAGTAACATTACACTAAAAATACTAAAGAACCTTCAAAAATCTCATCACAACAATCTATCTATATCTATATCTTCATTAATTCAAGATAATTAAGTGAGTACGTGGCACAATATTAAACTATACACGTCACATTTATCTGACGTGGCTTCTTCACGGTAAATTTCTCACCATCCCTTCCATTTCATTCATTCTACAACCCACGTTTTATAATAACTCTTTTCAGAAGTTCTTCTCTCCCATCATTATTAACTAATTTCATATTTGCTTTCCGGAGAAGGTAAATCAATTCATAATCAACTCTACTATTAGTGTTTCTTAAGATTGCATTGTTTGATTTTCACAAGTGACCTCAAGATTCGTTTGGGTAAGTTATAATAAGGTTTTAGCTTTTTAAATTTCTTTTGTTAATTGTCATGTCCTTATTATTTCTATCTTCTTGCTCACAAACTATTTGCTTTCAAGAAATCAGTCGATTCTAATAATGAACAAATATGATACTATTTGTGGTTGATTTTATATTTTCAGTAAATATTCCAACAATTTTTTTTTGAACGGCAAATTTTATTAAAAAGAACACTAGCGAGAAGCTAGGTTAAATAGACATAAGATGAGGGTTTTTAAGCCATTCGTTCCAACCAAACGAGGCTTTACGTCTAGAGTTACACCAATGAAAAGAGGTAGACACAATGCTATCAAAAAGTAAATTCTTCTTTGGGGCCGAAACGTCAAATAGAATCTTATTGCGATATGTCCAAACGTGCCACCACATCGTGATCCAAACACCTTCAAAAATCGACTTAAGATTAGGGGCTAACCGAATTGAGGAGAACCAAGTCTTCCATACATCAATCGTATCCATTTCAACAAGAGGAGTGTTCCACCAGTTCGAGATCATACGGCCAAGTTGCTGGGATACATCACAACCAACAAACACATGATCCGTCGATTCAATACCACAGTCGCACATAGGACAGGATAAAGATTGAATGTCCATACCTCTCCATGATAAATTGTAGTGAGTAGGGAGAGCATTAACCATCACTTTCCACGCAAAGATATTAATTTTAATCTGGACAAACTTAACCCACCTTGTTTTATCTCCTATCGTAGGTAAGCGGGAATCGTCAATCTTCCTCCTAATAGAAGCAACCGAGAATTCGCCAGAGCCTTCCAAGTTCCAGACCCACCGGTCATTCATATGGACCAAAGTGATGGAGTCTAACGAAGATCAGACGATCTCTAGAACTGTTCCAGCTCACAACCCCCTCTGATGTCACGACGAAAAGAAGTGTTAAGGTGAGGATCTGCCAACTTAGAGCTGACAGTGATATCCTTACGGTTTTCTAACGCATATAGACGTGGATAAATATCTTTAAGAATCCCTCCATGATACCAGTTGTCTATCCAAAATTTAATGATATTGCCATTACCCACCTTCTGTTTCATGAAGTCGAAGATATTCAAACCACTGACCCCCAACCTACGAATTTCTTTAACGATAGTAGTCCAGCATGAATGAACAGCAGACTTATTTATCGAATGAACGTTACCATCACGGCCATGAATAGCTTGTAATCCTCTTTTCCCTTCCAAAGAACGTCTCTTATTTGAAAAAACCTCCAAACCTTTAACCCAATAAACCTTATTAAGAGAATAAAGACTAGCAACCCCAAACCCACCTTTATCTTTGCCGTATAAAACCTTTTCTTCCCACTTAACCCATACGCTTTATTATCACCAATCTCAAGGCCCATTAATAAGTGCCCACGAAGCGATTCCAACATTTGTAACACCGTTAAAGGAACTCGAAAAATAGACATATGAAAAATAGGAATAGCGCCAAGAACCGATTTCAATAGAGTAAGCCTACCTCCTATGGATAGAGCTTTCATTTTCCACTTAGATAGATGGTTCTTTACCTTGTCGACAACCTCCTTCCACGCTTGAGCTCTCGACATCATATCACCAACTTTCGTGCCTAGGTAAGAGAATGGGTTGTAAAGCGAAAGACATCCGAGTTTAGAAGCCGCCAAATTAAC
Source organism: Tanacetum coccineum (assembly GCA_026074375.1). NCBI lineage: Eukaryota > Viridiplantae > Streptophyta > Magnoliopsida > Asterales > Asteraceae > Tanacetum > Tanacetum coccineum. The sequence continues at coordinate 17,180 of BQNB010092778.1, forward strand.
TTTATTCTCGTCCACATTAACGCCCATAATCTTACTTTTACTCATATTAATCTTGAGACCCGAAGCACGATGAAAACACTCCAACACATTGGTTAAGGTATTGATATTCTCATCACTCCATTTGCCAACAAAGACAACGTCATCGGCATAGAACATATGAGATAAACACATCGAATTACTTAAATTAAGCCCTTTGAACATACCCGAATCCACCACACGTTGAAAGGATAAGTGAAGGCTTTCCATAATAAGGATAAACAAGAAGGGAGACAACGGGTCGACTGCTTCAAACAAACCTTTACAAAATTGAAATTCCTTTGTGGGGCTACCATTAACAAGAATAGACCCTCTCGAAGAAGTAAGACAACTTTGAATCCAATCGCACCATTTATTACCAAAACCAAATTTCTTTAGAACATCGTCAAGAAAGTCCCATCTAACCGAATCGAAAGCTTTTTCAAAGTCCACCTTAAAGATCAAAGATTGTTTCTTCTTAGTCTTACACCATTGTAATATCTCATTGAGAATGAAAGGGCCGTCGAGGATTTGCCTACCAGAAATGAACGCCGATTGTACTTCATGAACAATATTATCCAGCACTCCAACCAATCTATTTGCCAAGATCTTTGCAATGATCTTATATATACTACCAATAAGACAAATTGGTCTAAAATCTTTAACAAGATTGGCAGCAGGAATTTTCGGAATCAAGGTAATAAAAGACGGGTTACCCCCTTTAGGGATGATCCCACTATTAAAGAAGTAATTAACAGCGTCAAACACATCATGTTCAATAACAGACCAGTAGTGACGATAGAACCCAAAAGTAAATCCGTCCGGTCCTGGGGACTTATCCGTTCGCCAACAGATCCTACACCGGCCGCAATTTAATTCATCGTATCAAAAGCACGTTCTAGATCTTCTTTTTGATCATTCGAAATCTGTTTTGGGAACGTCATGTCAATAGTAATTCTGGTATCTTTAGAATTAGCAAACCTGTCCCGAAAATGATTAAAAAATTCACGCTTGACTTCGAGAGGATGATCAATCCAGTCACCATTTACCAGAATGCCCCTGATATTCAGTTGGTTACGCTTTTTATTAAGCATACCATGGAAGAAACGCGAGTTCTCGTCACCTTCGATGGCCCACTTGATCTTAGATTTTTGAGCCATCTCCTTTGCTTTAAGCTGCTCAATACGTTAAAATATCGTTGATTCCACTCTAGTCTTTTTAGTAGAATCGAGCAGAACCATCACCATTTATCTATAGTAACCTCGTCAAAGGAAACAATCCACAAAACTCTTGAAAACATTGAATATCACCGTTTGTCTTAACTCTTGAAACATTGATCCACTCTCTGATTCTATTCTTAAGAAACTTCATTTTACTTATCAGAACACACAAAGCATTAGTCCCGCTAACAGGGGCTAAGTTCCAAGTATCTTCAATAAACTTAGAGAAACCATCGATTTCAATCCAATGTTGAAAAAATTGAAATGGAACAGGACCATAATCAAAAGAAGTTTCACGAAGAAGAATCGGTCGGTGATCAGAAAGGAATCTATCCAGCATAATAGTACTGATATGCGGACAGTAGGTGAAAAGATTATTAGAGACAAGGAATCTGTCTAGTTTGCTCATCTTCGCTGCTGACTTGTGACACCAAGTAAAGTTACATCCTCCAAGCGGGACTTCCTCAAGACCCGAATTAGCAATAAAAGAGTTGAACTCATCTGCTCATTTCTCATTGAAGATAGACCCAAACCAATCCGACTTAAACCGAACCTCATTGAAGTCTCCCATAATCACAACACTACCTTTCCACTGATTAATCACATGACTAAGATAGTCCCACACCATCCTTTTATCCCGCGGATCTATGTGGTCGCGATAAGATGGCAACGATAAGAAGGTCAATGTCCCATTTTAGCCATTTGTTTTCCCACCGAACAAATGACGAAGTAAGTTCGAGATCGTCAAAATTATGCGTTATAAAAGAAACTTAGAGAAACCATCGATTTCAATCCAATGTTGAAAAAATCGAAATGGAACAGGACCATAATCAAAAGAAGTTTCACGAAGAAGAATCGGTCGGTGATCAGAAAGGAATCTATCCAGCGTAATAGCACTGATATGGGGACAGTAGGTGAAAAGATTATTGGAGACAAGGAATCTGTCTAGTTTGCTCATCTTCGCTGCTGACTTGTGACACCAAGTAAAGTTACATCCTCCAAGCGGGACTTCCTCAAGACCCGAATTAGCAATAAAAGAGTTGAACTCATCTGCTCCTTTCTCATTGAAGATAGACCCAAACCGATCCGACTTAAACCGAACCTCATTGAAGTCTCCCATAATCACAACACTACCTTTCCACTGATTAATCACATGACTAAGATAGTCCCACACCATCCTTTTATCCCGCGGATCATGTGGCGCATAAATGGCAACGATAAGAAGGTCAATGTCCCTTTTTAGCCATTTTCCTCGAACAATGACGAAGTAGTCCGAGATCGTATAATTATGCTTTATAAAAGAGTTAGGGTCCCAAACACAAAGGATCCCTCCCGAGTTCCCCACCGAATTACTATGAAGAAAATCATAAGAATAATTACCCCAACAATTACGTACACTAAACACGTCAATCTCCTCCATCTTAGTTTCTTGGATCGATAGAAAATTCACTTTATGTTTCATAGCCAACTCCCGAACCCAATCTTTTTTAGCCTTTTGGGCGAGGCCTTGTATATTAAGAGATAAAAAATTCATCGATTCCCCATCGCCACTCCTTGTGATTCGATGATCTGAGATAAATTGTTTACCACACCATCCATATTATAACCCATTGTAACCCCTACTTTAACTACATCCTCCATTAAGCTCAAAAAAGATCCACCCGAACGAGGCGCCTCAGTTGTTTTAAATCGACCCATATTGACAGAACCTCCTTTATCACTCATCGAATTTAAATCCTCCCTGATCGCCTCTTCTTCCTTTGAACCTGAGTTAGATTTACTGTGTTCAATATTTTCATCATTATCTTCACAAGCTTTCTCTTGTACTGGAGTAAAGCCCGTAGGATGTGGGATGCTATGGCTGTCTGTGACTTCATTTGCAGCATTTACCGCATTCTTCTTATTTAGGATGGAGTAAATCCCAAAGGGGTCTTCGGAGACATTGACTTTAGTACCACTTGCGTTCTGTTTAGTACCACTTGCGTTCTCAAAGACAGTTTCTGAAACCTCCTCATCCTTGTCGCTAAAATTTCCAATAAACTCATCCTCTTCCATAGACGCCTTATCAGACCGTTCCTCTTCATCATCTATCTCCAAGAATTCTGGTTCCCAACCGGGTACTTCTTTAGCGCGCAACCAAAACACCTTACCTTTAAAAACAATCTTAAAGTTTTCAAAGATATTAGAGTGGATTTTTGTATATATGCATAATCTCCTGGAATGGTAACAATTCTCGTCTATATCATCAGACTCCAACATCTTTCCCCATCTGGCGGCAATCCTACTAAAAGTGTTCGCTGTCCAGAATTTAAACGGCACTCCCTCAACATCCACCCACACTATTCTTCCATCCGGACAGAAGTCAACTGACGCTGGGGTGATTTCAGAGAACCAAGACTTCACCCCAACATTTTCACAGAATAAGTCTCTAACTTTCAATGATTTGAATTCAAGTAAGACCCAAAATTCGCCCAAATATCTAATGTTCAAGTCAGTGAAACCTTCATTACATAAGGCTGACTTAATATTCGTCAATGAGGCAAATTCTTTGACCTTCCCCATCAAGGATAATGTTAAATCTTGTGATTGCACGCAGTCATCATCCAACACAATAACAGGTTGAGAGTCAATCACATCCGACATAGGAACAGGTTTCTTAGACAGCACATTTGCAAAAGTATTCTCGTTACCCACTGATCCACCATTCGGCCCTACAACATTAGTACCAGAATTCCTAACATTTTTCCTCGGATCATAGGTATTCCTATTATTCAAAGATGACCTGTCAAAACGTGCGATGTTTGCCTGAAGTTTACAACGCCCTATCCATTTAGTGCATAATTTACCCACCAACCTTTCCGCACTAAAAACGTTAATAAATCTGACAAAACCAAATCTCTTACTCTCTTTTGTCCTTTTCGACGGAATGAAAGAGTCAACAACGTGACCATACTTGCTACAAGCGTGGAACAAGTCCTTCGCGGAGAAAGATTCTGGGAAATTAGAAATGTAGATCGAAATCGAAATCTTAATCACGTCATCTTCTTTAGTCCTATATCTATTAATCTTCCTTGAAACCTCTTGCCAATCATCGATTCCCATGGTACGCAGACAACCAACCGAAAAAGAGACCTTTGGATTGAAGGGAGATCAAACCAACACTAAGATCGAAAAAAGTGTGATAGATGATGCTAATTGAAAATGGATCTGGGAAATAAAAGGGAACAAAGGCAATCGATCAAAAGAAAAGGGGGATCTGATCCATTACCATTTCCGGTGAGGGAAAATAGTCTTTCCAACAAATTTTTGTAATTTATACAAACCAAGTGTTTGATGAAATGCCTAATTGAAATAAAAAAATTATTTGAATTTTTTTTTCTAGGAAATTAGTGTTTTAGTTTGCAGATTTCCTTTGTAATTGTATCTTCATAATGCTTCATATTTAGATGGTCATCAAGATGGTTTTTATGGTACATAGATACATGAGATTATTCTGATTAAAAGGTTTGTAAGCATCTTATTTTCTATAACTTATTCTATTAATACTATTAAAAGAGGGTTTATGCCTAAGTCATCTTTGACTATGTATAAACTTCCTATTAGTTGAATGAATTACTGGTATAGTGGTATATATTTATTTGACGAACAACAAGTGTTTGATAAAATGCCTAAATAAAAAAATAGTTTGAAATGTTGAATTAGTGGTGAAATGTGAAAATAAAAGTTTGGAATGTTTTATATAACCATGCTCACATTGTTCTTATATAAGCAGTGATTTTTTTAACTTGATTAGTCAAATGACTAACTTTAAAATATGCAGGTGGTTGAAGAAAGATGGGATACAATAATATGATGTGTCCCATTTGCTACACAAATACATAGGTACCCGATTTATTGCTATAATTCCTAGACCATCCATGTAACATGTTTTGTCAAATGAGTTCAGGTTAGTCCATTCCTTTATTCATTTTATTAGCAGTTGGCCATTATTCATTTAAGATATTGCTCAAAACTTGATACTTTGGCCACTAATTGTGTTTGAGATGTTTTTACCTTATTTACCTGCAAAAATTTGTTAAACATGAAGCTCGAAGGGTTTACGTAACTAAATTGGTAAACTCATTAGACCACTTCACTAAAAATATGAATGTTTGATCTATAAAGTGAAAATGGATGCATATGGATTTAAAGGAAATTTGCTTAATCAAAAGCCTGATGGTTAATCTGCTTATTCACAAGATATGCTTTTCAAATTTCGGTTCATTCATTTCTGGAAATTTACATGCTTTTGTGTAGTATTGAAGCTACATTGTGAAATGATTATGCAAAAATTGGTTGCAACAAATATATCCATGATACACTTGTGAGCTAAAAATGACAGTGAGATGCTTCCTTTTGCACCTTAGGTTAGATTGGATATATATGGTAAAGAGTAGTTATTTTGAATTAAATATTTGTCTTCTACAAGTAATATATTAGTTACGGATATAACATTAACATATATTATACATTTTCAAATCATGAAACATGGTTACTAATTAGCTATTTTAATTTCAGTTTGATGTTTGTTTATTTGAAAGTTGCGTTATTGGGTGTAAATTTTTGTTTGTTTGATTGTTTAGAAGGTTCTAAGTCTGAATGCATACACATTTTTTATTGTTTGATTGGAATATTAGGATTACTAAATTATTGTTTTATCGAAATCAAATTGTTTTTGAATTGTTTTGTTTTTCAGGTATGGAGACACAAGCTGGATACTCAAAACTTTAAAACCTCCTTAGGAACAAGCAGCTAATGGAAAAAATATATTCAATGAGCGGTCGAGATGATGGTGACTATCATGCAGCTCTGTCTATTGGCGGTTAACAAATCCTTACTCAAGTCACTTCATTATTTTTTTTATGAATGTTAATGTTGTGTATACCTCTGTTTCTGTATTAGTGTTCTTAACCGGTTATGGATTACAATGGAAGACAAGGAGGCGTTCCTTAAGCTAGAACAAAGGTTCGTCTGTTCCAACCTTAGCGATTGTGATTTTTTAAGAAGGCCCGATGCTATAACAAAGCTACAATGGTCTCTATTGTGCAACCTTATCTCTATTCACGTGAATGAATCTCCCACAACTATTTATATTTAATTTGTCCTATTTGGTTGTGCAGAACCATATCTAGACAACATAGCCCTGTTTGAAGATGCACTAATAACTGGATCATTACTTGATGGAAGCATCAAACTTTAAAGATGAAGAAATTGGCATTGCGGTCACTTTCCATTCATGAAATTTTGATATATGCCAGGTTAGTGTGTTGCAGACCAAAATGGCTCAAATATTGGTGTTTAATATCCTAAAACCATTGTTCTGGAACCATGGTTGCTCATGATCTTGCTGGGCTAAAATATTGTTTATCCACTATTCAACTTTGGCTCAAATATTTGATTTTTGTAGTATCTGATGGAGGATCTTGAGAATAGAGAGGTGACTGTGGTGATGTTTACCATGTGTTTGACACAATGTTCCTAGGAATTCAATAGTTCGACCCTATAAGATAGCTTGCAATTCATTTTCAAATAATCTGATTTCTAATTAGATAGCTCAGGGATTGTTTGGGTAGACTTATTTGAGGAACATAATACCTTATTATGCTTTCAAATGCATTGCCCTTTGCATCTCTAACAATTATTCAGATCTGATTACTATGTCATTAGTTGTATAGATTTGTTAAGATTTATAATTAGGTTTATGAAAATTCTTAATTTTCTTAAGGCGTTTAGAGATAATGTGTGTATTGAATTTTTGGATTTACTGGTGGTACTGTTTGATGTTTAGGGGGTGTTTGGATAGACTTTTTTAGGTGTTTATCGTACTATATAAACACAATATGTTTATCCAAACACTTTTTAAAAAGTGTGTCTTGATAACTTTTTGAAACATGTTTAGTCTAGGCAGTGCCAAACCACTCCTATAATTCGCATGTATAACTACCAGTTAGTATCCGCAAGTTAGAACATGATATCTCTATACTTTGTAACTGGATAAGAGAAACTCCCAGATAAGAAACTTAATGAGGCAAATTTACACCCGTTCAAGTCCATGTGACCATATCCCTATGCCACTTAACTCATGTAAGTAGACGAGGCCACTTCTTTTATTTTTTTAACTTATACTTAAGTGAATTTTGACCTGTTTAGTTATAGATAAAGATCATCGTATATTCTAAGAGTCATTGCATATTTGAAACACAGGTTTATTTTCATAGCAGACCTGTAAGCAAAAATCGATGAATCTATGTTAACGAATAGTAATAGGAAATTAAGGGCATAATGATACCAAACGAGATAAGAACTTTGATAAAGTTTTACTAAGATCATTTTTTCACTTTAAATAAACTGACATGTCCATCATCTAATGTAGGTAGATGCTAATATTGATTCTGCAATCCCAAAAATGGTTTGGCCAATCATAAACCAACCTGTTGCACATTATGATAGCATATTGTGGACTTACGATATTTAATTTGTGCTCATATGTATAACTTTTTTTATACATCTGATCGAAGGCCGATGGCAATTAGTCTTCACAAAAAGGGTCAGAACCGCGTCACAAATCCAGGTTATACTTCTACTCATCTTTCATAAAAGTAAAATGCAAAACATTCAGCTAAAAGATTAACTTAAGTTTCATGATTCGTTATTCTTCGGTCTTTTACAGACTTGCGCACAATTGAGATTGAGAAACTTTTTTTATAGTAACGGTAGTTCCCAAAAATATTAAAGGAATGCTTTTTCCAGATGATGAGTTTGTGATGGGCAACAAAGGTAAACATCCGGCTTCACTGAAGATTGCTGGTAATACTTCAACAAAAGGCACCATTGTTCGAGTTAAAAGTTAAGAGTCGTGATGGGATTTAATCTATAAGGTTTTGTTTGGTCGATGGTTATATGATTTGTTATCGCTTCCGCTATTACGTGCTTTGATGATTTGTTTAGATTATAATTGTTATGTATGCTAAAACCTACACGTATGACAGAAGACAGGTAAGTATGCAAAGAATTTTAATAGCCATGAAGAGAAGATTGCAGACACGTTTAAGAAATGATGGATGTGCAGCCTACCACAAAGAATTTTAATAGCCATGAAGAGAAGAAAAATTGCAGACACGTTTAAGAACTGATGGATGTGCAGCCTACTTGAACTTTGTTCTTATGGTCAAACGACATTGTAGATTTTTTCCTTTTTATAGTTATACAAACTCAAATTTGTACAAGACTAAATAACCAGGATGCAATTGTCAATAGTGTAGGTTGGTAATGAGTGACGAGTTATGAACATTTTGTGTGCATGTGATATAGCCTTAAAAACACCGAGTTTTGACACAAAATAAGGATGCAAACAGGTGGTCTGAAATCACGATTTAGGTGCATAGCTATTGTTCACCAATTAATTGGACATACACCTCAAATGATGCGCACGTGTCAATATTTATTACTCATTCAGGGCTCACCATAGCTTTTCGCAAATAATGGGAAAGGGTTTCGTAAGCTCATTTTGGCGGACCGGACTGAAACGAGAAATCGGCCCGGACCGGACCGAACCTATTTTGGTCCTGTCATCGGTCTACACTTTACCTCATGTTTGGTCCTCGGTCCGGGTCGGTCCGGTCCGGTCATACGTACAACTGACCAATAATGCCTCCTTGGACCGGACCGACCGAAGAACCGGACCGGACCCACCCGCACCGGACCGAACACATTCGGCCCCCGTGATTTTAGGTTAAAACGATCTCGGTCCGGTCTGGAATTTTTCGGTCCATTCCAGGTTTGACCCGATGCTCACCCCTAGAGTGACACAAGAGTGACACGTGACCTTACAATAGCCAAAGTTCAAATATATAATTATACATTAAAATGATAATTGTTCGCAATTTATTTTTCTTTCTATCAAATGTAATTATAACTTTAGTTTTGAATCAGATTATTTTTTATGGTTTGTTGATTACTTTTTGTCATGAGGCTATGCACATGTGCACTTTTTTAAACCGACACTACAGTGATCAACCCTTTCCCCAGCAACATTCTGACACCTTCGCCAGCGACATGTCGCTGGGGAAACCTATCCCC